>VZTY01032521.1:67653-111405 GCA_013400935.1 Turnix velox
CCTAGAGAGGTTGTGGATGACTCCCCCTCCTTGGAAGTGTTTAAGGCCAGGCTGGATGAGGCATTGAGCAACCTGGTGTAGTAGGAGGTGCCCCTGCCTATGGCAGGGGGGTTGGCACTAGATATTTTTAAGGTTCCTTCCAACTCAAACCATTCTAAGATTCTGTGAACAGGCAGAAGCCCTGTCTTGAAGCTTTTTCCTCCTTATTTACACTAAACACCACAGGGAAAGGCAGGAAGCAGCTGTGAATACTGAACAGTGACCCGCAACAAGCTGCACTTGAGCACAGAAAAGGCATTGCTTTTCTTCCTTCAAAAAGCCAACTTACATTAGAAGAGGATAAACTCTTTTGAAAAACCACAGTAGCATGATTAAACACTGTTTTTCCTTTCACACAACAAACCATACAGGGCCCAAGCCTTAAGGAATATCTGAACTTTGATGTGAATGGAGCCCATTAACTACCAGGCAGTGAATGGTTCCTGTGGTCCAGAATTCATTTCCTTTTAGAAAAGCCAAGAGGACAGAAAGCTTACAATCTCTGCACACGAAGTGCTGACTCATTCAAGGTCATTTTACTCCTTTCCCTGGACAAATTGTTTCTTTGAGATGCAGCCTATCATGGTATTTCAGAGAAGCAGTGCTTTGCTGGGAAATCAGGAAGCAAAATTTTTAAATTGACAATTAAAATAGTACAGCAAAACAATATTAGATAGCTCAAAGGAAGACTTTTTGTTAGTATGTTGTGATCATAGTAGTAAGAAAGTGATGATAATACCAACTGATGTATCTTTAAGTCTCACTTTTGAGACTTTTCTGTTAGAGAAGACAAGAATTAACTTTAAGACATGTCCTGAAATGCCACATGGCTTCAAAGGAATAGATGAGATGGCAGCAGCTCCAAGTGCAGCTCTGCCCCCCCCAGCAAGAACGAGCTGTTCTTGCTAAAAATGGGGTTATCAGTCAGCTGCTATAAGGACAGTGATGCAGGTTAAGGGTAACTGCTCTCTGGATCACCAAGATGGATACACTGCAATAAGTCTGTCCTGAGAATAACTCCTTCTAGACAGGACTCCCAAAACCCAGACGAAAGAAAATCCTCACATCACTAAAGGAAAACACAAGTGGGGAAAAGTCACCACCTTAGATAGCTGGTAGAAACCTTATTAAAAGGTAAGGTTTGATCTGCCAAAAGGTTCTCAATAGGATTTCTGTAAACACCTCGGTTAAGTAGATAACTCTCTTCTCCACCTCAATCTTGAAGTGGGTTCCTTTTCAAGGACGGCAGCATTGCTAAAAATGAGAATTTCCATTAGGTGTTTATATTTTCCTCTGAAACTCACTCTTAGGAATTTTCTAGAGCTTGCAGCAATGAACCTTAAGACCTAAAATGCTTTGGTGGCTGACAGCTGCCATGACTCCAAACTCAGCTCCAGCAACAGCTCCAAACTCTCCCATTTATTCAGCATCCACAGCACTCATGGATGCTTCTTGGCTAACAGCTCTGCTGCTATACATCATCAAAAAGAGAAGCTGGATAGATAGACAGATACAAGGACGACATTGCTCCAAGACAGAAACAGTGGATTCTTTGAACACATGAGTTGAGTTCCTGCTGATGTCATTTGGAGATAGGAGACAGATTCCAGTCGAGCTAGTAACAAAAATGCTGTTGTCAGAATCCAGAGCTTTGAATGGACACAGAATCATAGAATGGTTTGGGTTGGAAGTGACCTTAAAAATCATCTGGTTCCAACCCCACTGCCATGGGCACACCTCCTGGGCTGTGCAAGCCGTATTAATTTAGTAATATATTTGTATTTTCCAATTTCTTTTCCACAAAACCATCACTTCAACTGCTTTTTCTTTCATTGTCTCACACTGTCTACAAAATAGGGGTGGGGGAATAATCCAAGGCATTAGTCAAAGCAACAGTAACAATTACATAAAGCATTTAACTAGATAATGGCTCAAAAAGTACCTCTGGGACATTAACTGGAGAAAATAAAAAATAAACACAAGCAAACAATATGATTAGAATGTGTCAAAGTTTAGTCAAAGCACTAAAATATGTTCCTTCACTAAAGAATAGACTAGAAAGATGATTTAGTAGTGATTTCTCAAGAAACACAAATGCTCTTGGAAACCATAATGCCATCTGCTGAGAGATTCTGAAAATGCAGCATAGTGAATTCCCTCCTTCAAGGAGTTCTTGGTGCTTCCCAGAATTCTCTGCTTTAATTACTGTAATACAGATGTTGAAACAAACCTGACGAGCTATCTAAGCTACTCAAGAATTTTCCAAGAACTGGCTAGAACTCCTGAGACACAGCAAGTTGAAGACACCCAGTCAAGGAGGTTTCTAATCAAATATTATAGAATCATAGAATGGTTTGGGTTGGAAGGGACCTTAAAGATGATCTAGTTCCAACCCCCCTGCCATGAGCAGGGACACCTCCCACTACACCAGGTTGCTCAATGCCTCATCCAGCCTGGCCTTAAACATCTCCAGGGAGGGGACATCCACAACCTCTCTGGGCAACATGTTCCAGCATCTCACCACTCTCACTGCAAAGAAGTTATTTCTTATCCTGAATCTCCCCTTTTCCAATATATTAGTAACACACTGTGAAAAACACAAGCTATTATATTTAAGCATGGTTCCCTTTTTTTCCCCTTCCAACCTGCCTCCATTGATTTTCNATTAGTAACACACTGTAAAAAACACAAGCTATTATATTTCAGCATGGACATTTTAACTTAGCAAAAACACTGGTATTAAGAGTTCATTGGGGCTGGGGGGGGTTCCCTTTTTTTCCCCCTCCAACCTGCCTCCATTGATTTTCTGTTCCACAACATTACAAGCAGGAAAAAAAACTTACCTAGTTCTAAATCAATTTATACTTCTAAGGTTTAATAGGAAATCAACAAGTGAGTAGCTGGCATCCAGTGCAAGCACTAAAATGGATTGTTTTGCACCAAGAACACAAACTGGCACTCACTGTTGAGAAAGAAAGGGTTAAAGCAGTTACCCACTTCTTCAGCTGGAGGACTACTACTATTGTAAAGTCTGTATTCAGTTGAATTCCATCAGGCCATGCTTTCTTAACACAATCTGACACAAACCTCTTCAAAATCTTGGATTATTTTTCCCCCCCCTTCTCTCTGCCTCTCAGTCACAGACAATAGACATAAATAGACCCAAAAAGCCAAATGTTAATCCAAACAAAGTAATATTTAATTATCAAGTTGGAGAGACCGATGACGGGACCAAATTGTTTCTTTTATAAAGAAAAAAAAACATAAATCAAAACACACTTGCCAGGTCCTTTACAGACAACACAATGCTGGAGTTTGTTTCAAGTTCATAACTTGGCTCTTAAAGTAGTTGATAATGAACCAGCAGGCATTATTTTAAATCAACCAGTTTTATTAAATGAGCCAGAAAGGAAAGAGGCAGGGCTAATTACCAACATTCCTTGATGAATTACCTAGCGGTGTGTGGTAAATCTCCGGGCGTCTTTGTCTTTATCCCCAAATTTATCCCTTACTTATTTCTCAAGAGGTTAAAGGACATGGGGCTAATTAATGAACCAAGCCAATGACAGACAGAATCATTCAAGGTAAGGCTGGTTTTTTACTCTTTCAAGCTTTTTTGCATCTCTGCCTGGTACTTCTTAATCTTTTTTTATTTTTTTTTTGAAAATGAAAAATTTTAAAATCACTGCTGGGGAGAAAAGGAAAAAGGGCTAATCTTGTCACGGTCAGGCAGGTTGAAATTGCCATGCAGTGCTGGGCAAAATGCTACATATTTGTAATTTAGCCAATAAGAAATTCCTTAAGCCTCTCCTGAATGGCAGGAATGTCTCCAGCTTGTCACTTTGCATTCAATTCACCGCACAGGTTCAGCATCTTGGAGAATAATGCTGCCAAACTAGCTGAAGAAGTGAAATATTTTCCAGCCTACATAATACCAAAAGATTACTTTAAGCAGATCAAAATGTTCACATTTAAAATTTAACATCTATCAATGGTGTCAGCAGAGGCCTCCCTAGATCTTCACCCAGCTCCCCCCTATTCCAACACTGCGTGTGGCTCCGGGAACTTTTTTCTGCCAAATTAAGCTGTGGACCTGACAAACAAATGCAGTGACCACCAATCACCCTTCTTAAAACATCCTTGGCTCCACCAGGAGAGTGGAATAGGCTTTTTTTAAATCAAAGTTGACCAAAAAAAGACTTAGAGAAGCTGTTAAGACCTGTTATATTTTGCCCCTTGGAGCCTCATCAATGTTTTTAATACCCACAACTATGGGCACCCACAGACCTTTAGGAAGATTAAGGCATGTTCTGCAGGTCCAAAACAGCCATGGACACATGAACCACAATTTTCCCAAGGTTTGGTAACTCAGCCATCAGGTAATTTGTCTAGACCATGGGAGATGAGGAGAAAATTTTTTTTCAAATTTAAAAATTCTTAAAAATTTGAAAAAAAAAATTGCTTTGAAGACATAACAGAACCAACTTAGCAAGCTTTCCTTAATTTTGTGTAGGTCACTGTGTCTGCAGACAGACAGCAAATTCTCAAGACAACCAAGATACAAACCACTGAGAATCTTCTACAAGGTGTGATCAGAGCTTGGACCCCCAAATGTCTACATTATTTTGCCTGAATACGTCCTTTTTTTTCTCCAAATCAAAAATACTACTTCAAATTACCAGGTAACCACTGTGAAGTTCCAGGATAAAAGCTCTATAAGGATGAACAGTTAGTTCCTCAGCTGCCTTCCCACTCTGCTTCCAGCATGGTTTGCCTAGGAACTATCCCAGAAACCTAAATCAGAAGCAGCATGGTCTGTCCCACAATTTTGGGAGCTGTGTATCTTGTACCACAGTGGCCACATCTGAAGAGCCAAGATGAAAACATCAGACATCTTCATCTGCAACAGCATTTCTCTCAAGAGATAAGCAGCACATGGATTTACATCCATAGAAAAAAGACATTTGGGATGAAGGACCACAGCAGTGCTCTGCACTAGCAGCCAAGCATTCAGATACTTGCACACAGAAGTATGTTGCCCCCTTGAATTCCATGCATTTTTAATGCTTAATAACCTAGGTGTTAAGCAAGAGTTTACATTTTAGCTCTGTTACTAACCACAGACATCAAGCACTGGTGCTTGGAATAGCTTTTAGCCCACTAAACAAGCAGAAGTTTAATATCTGAGAGATGCTTTTACTCACGTGAAGGCATAGGAGACAAGGCAGGCTTTGGGAGTTCTGCAGTTCAACAGGAGTTTTTCTTTATTAAGAATTTCCTGGGGGATAAGTTAGGTATCCCAGAGTCCCTGAGTGTAAATGACTTTACACAGATGATCTGTGGCTCACCAAGACTCAGTCTGGTAAATCACTCATCAAAGTTCTCAAATGCATAGACACACCACACTTATACCAGCACACACCACTATCTGCCATTGTTGGGGTAGATTAAATTAGCTTTTCATCAGATAAGTGCATCCACAAACACACATCTGCTGTAGCAGATGCTAACACACATTTATCTTAACATCCCATTGTTCCTGTTCTTCAGAACATGGAGATAAGTCCCCAATAAAACCAAGGTTTAAGGTACTTATTACACCAAGAACACTAGTGCTAACTGCTCAGCCACCCCTGCTAAGGCACCACGGGTCATTCTCTGTAATAAGCAGGCTGAAAAAGGGGCTAGGATGGGCTATTTTTTTACCCTCATATACATCCACAGTCATTAACATCACTGCAAAGGCATGCTTGGCATTTTAAAAATGAAGAAATACAGGGTATCCACAAAGAGCTTATCGTGGTGGCGCATTTCAAATGTGAATGAACAATGAGATGAGGGGAAGGCAAGAGCAACAGCACCCACGGTGACAGGGAGAAAGGGGCTGGAAGGGGAAAAGCTGAGCACAAACCAACCTACAGCAACAGGATGGCATTAAGGAAGAGGCAAAGTGACCACAAGGCTGCCATGGTTTTAAAAAGGGCAATAGTTTTAAACTAGAGCAGGGCAGGTTTAGATAGCCATTAGGAAGAAGTTCTTCACCAGGAAGGTGGTCAAACATCAGCACACCCAGAGAGGAGGTGGAGGCTCCATCCCTGGAGTCATTCAAGGCCAGGTTTGATAAGGGTTATGAGGAACTCAATCCAGTGTAGGATGTCCCTGCTCACTGCAGGGGGGTGGGACTAGGTGGCCTTTGAAGGGTCCTTCCAACTCTATGATTCTATGAGATGGGGGAAAAGCTCTTAGAATACTAAGGAAGCAATCCAGTAAACAGTATTTCCACTTAGGCTTTGGAAAAAAATAAGTTCCATTTTATTTAGGACTCCAGGTGAAAGAAGAAAGACCACAATGGCAAGATGCAGTCATGAAGAGCTGTAATTCTAGCACCAAAAGAGTAGGCAATCATAGAATCACAGAATATTTTGGGTTGGGAGGGACCTTAAAGATGATCTAATTCCAACCCCCCTGCCATGGGCAGGGACACCTCCCACTACACGAGGTTGCTCAATGCCTCATCCAGCCTGGCCTTAAAAACTTCCAGGGAGGGGGCATCCACCTCTCTGGGCATCCTCTTCCACTATTTCACCACCATAAAGAACTTCTTTCTTGTATCTAGTCTGAATCTGCCCTCTTTCTCTGGTAATAATTACCATGAAGCCACCACCCTAGGCAAGGATCCATTTAAGAGGGGCCCATAGCAGCAGATAAGTATTTTAATATCCAGTGTATTAAAACAATATTTGATGCAAATACTACCAACAATCTGTTAATTACAGCAAAAATGTTTTTACTGCCTGTATTACCACACAGTATGTTTTCAGATAGGTGTCATATTTTGAGGTGAACTGCCCCATAAGCAAGGACAGGCTTTATATATGGGAACACAGATTCTGTGGACAAAGAGATCTCAAACTTCAGCTCACCAAAGCAGGACCTGCTTAGTCCTCTTGCTCCAGGACATATGGACCGTTTGTTCACTCTCCATAAATAAGGATAAAAGGGATTTTGGCATCCTAAAAGGGACCTGTTATATCATCTGCTGGTCAGGAGACCTACTTTTATCTTATTACCCACAAAGGATTTATGCAGTGTCCTGTAGACATCTGCTCCACTGCAGGAACACACCAGTTCAAGCAGCAGGCACCCACTGGGGTTTTCACCCAACTGTGCCTCTCAGACATGTCCCACCTCAGTGCCAAACACTCTTACATCCCCAATGGCAGACAAAGAAAGAGGAGGAGACATTAAAGGCCCAGCAGATTTCTTATTGTGCTGTTCATCTGGTGTGATAACACTTAGAAGGAATGGGATATAAACCAACCTCATCCTCAGGATCATTAACAGCAGCAGTGGACACAGTAATTATTTTTTTTTCCCCTGGATCTTTCAGATGTTTTAGACAAAGAAAAACCCTTTTCCTTCTGTGTCTCCTAAAAGCACTTAAAGACTGGTGATCTTCAAACCTGTACTGCTGCAGTGCAGCTTTGGTGAGGATGCCAGAGGATGTTCTGTAAAACTCTGGGTCATTAAAGTCAGCATTTCCAGCCACTGAACAAAAAAAATTCCTCAAATCATCTGCCTGGATTGACACAGAAGACTGGAAACCATCCTGTGAGCTTAGGTTGGAGTACCATTGCCTGGCAGGAGGACAGGAAGTTATCCTGCTGCTGCCACTGACTCACCAGGCAGGAGATAACTCAATTTACAAGAATCCTGCAATTTGCTTGGTAGGAAAGAAGGTTGGGAGCAGGCAAAGAAGGCCACAACAAATGTGAAAAGCTGAATCCAGTAAATATATTACATCAAGTGGAGATATTCCCTAAATTACTATCAACAGACAGCTACAAGGATTACAGGAGAAAAGCTAATTGCACGATATCAAGCAAGAAGACAACAGACAAAGTTAAAGACAGCTATGGAGAAGCTGATAAACAGACCAGCACTCAAACCAAGAATAATTAATTCATCACCTTTAATAAATTTCACACTACAAGGCACAAGATTAAAAGCAGTAGTACTTTGCAAATGGATGACTGAGAAGTAAAAGACCTAACCTATCATTTGGCCTTGGTGACTACAGGAAGGGACACAACCTCCTCATGTCCTGGACTAACCCTGCCTAGAGAAATGCATCACCCAATTCCCAGAGATCACCACTGAAATACCAAAGTTGAGATCTGCAGCACTGCTTCTGCTCCTACAGATGAGAATTACCAGCAGCCAACAACCCCAAAATTACAGTTTCTTAACACCTATGAAGCATCCAGAACTAAAATACACCACATGGAAGAATAACAAACTACTGAAGACACAAAGAAAAAAATCTTTCCAAAAAGTTAACCCTTTTAAATAAAAATATAAACTTACTTTGTATGAATCTTGATCCAACATTGATAAGGCTTGGAAGTACTCCAGCCTCCACCATCAAGAGATTTGCTCCTATTTCCAGGGCAGAGAAAGAAGCTGAAGTGCAGCAGATGCAAAGAAGCTTTTGTGCCATCTCACTGCAGCATCTCAATCCTCTGCTACCAGCAAGAGATGAATGAGAAGGTGCTTAATGATAAACCAGCCAGTTCAGGTGTGAAACTCTGCAGAAAGGCAACTGAAAGCCACTACAAACCTTCCTTTGGCTACTAGACAAAGAGATACTGTTTCAAATGCATTAGACCTGCTCCTGTTTCATCTCATAATTAGCCAGCACAGAACAGCACAAAATTTCAATTCCAACAGGTCATTTCCTACCTTGCCAGGACACATGACGTGGCAGAGTAGTGATGCAATAAGTCACCATTGCTCAAGAAAATTAAATTCCATTTATTCATATAGCCTGGAGCACAGCAAATTATGTAATCTGGAGATTCCAAGGCAATGTGACATAGTTTTGTCTGTATTCCTCTTTTCCACCTGTATTGTTTCTCAATTGATATCTTCATATAAAATCCAAACTTCTTGATAAAGTCATCATTCCAGACTACCACCCTCAGACATAGAAGCATTACTTTCCTTGTCACTTGGTTATACAGGGGGAAAGAATAGTCACAGAAGCCCAGAATATCAGGGATTGGAAGAGACCTCAAGAGATCATCTAGCCCAATTCCCCTGCTGGAGCAGGAACACACAGATCAGGTCACACAGGAAGGCGTCCAGGTGGGGTCTGAATGTCTCCAGAGAAGGAGATTCCACACCCTCTGTGGGCAGCCTGTGTCACTGTTCTGTCACCCTCACTGTGACAAAGTTTCTCCTTATCTTTCTGTGAAACCCCATGTGTTCCAGTTCCTACCCATTGCCCCAATCCTATCATTGGAGATGACTGAGAAGATCCTGACTCCATCCTCCTGACACCCCACATATTTATAAACATGAATGAGGTCACCCCTTCTCCAAGCTAAAGCGACCCAGCTTCCTCAGCCTTTCTTCAGAAGGGAGATGCTCCAATCCCTTCATCATCCTTGTGGCTCTGCACTGGATTCTCTCCAGCAGTTCAATGCCCTTGAACCGAGGAGACCAGAACTGGACACAATATTCCAGACGTAGTCCCACCAGGGCAGAACAGAGGGGGAGGAATTAAACATTGCAACTAAAAACATTAAATGTTGCCAAATTAAGCATGATTAGATTGAGGTTTGGTACTAAGTTTCAAAACAAATAAAGCCAACAACGAAAGCTACTACATCGAGTCCTATTTGTTTGTGAAGCAACATACAAAAAGCTCTTTTAAACATTTCCTTGCAGATTAACATTTCTGAAAGTGTAAAAAATTTGCCCCTTTTTGTCCATCTCATTCCTTGAGGTCACTAAATGCAGACTATCTGGATAATAAAGTTACCAGTTCAGTTCCATACTTATCTAATGAAAACTTTTGCACATCTCATATGGAAAAATTTATCTGCAGCTAAAAAACAAGTGAAGTGTGAAAAGCAGCTGCAGGGAAATGATGTCACTGGCGGGCAGAGCTGGCTGACAGTGTATCAGCACCAGGAAGACCCTGATTTATCATTAATCTCCTCTTTTGAGCCAAATAATCTATTTTACAAAACAAAACAACCCACAATCCAAATGACATGGACCTTTCAGCAAAATCCCACTCCCACTGAAGCCTCACTGGTGAATTCACAGCAAGATGCTGACGTCAAGCCTGGTATTTTGGACTCATTTATTTCTAAAGAACTGGTCCACTTTTATTAGCAAGGATAAAAGGATGAATCTTTAGCTGCTTTCACTCACCAAAGCCACAAGCAAAATAACTATGCAAAGCAGTTTCTCTTCTCTGATGCACAGGGAGGTACCAAGAGGACGTGGTTGTGCTAATTTTGACTGTTGGCTAAGTAAATGTGGGTGATGAGAAGATAGGAATCATCACACAACCATCACCTCCAAAAGCACAACCAAGTTGACAAGCATTACTTGAAATTCATAAGCCAATTAAGCATATATTTTCTTAATTTTTTGCTCTATAGAGTAATGCAAGCTATGGTTTGGGCCAAAGGAGAGCACAGAGGAGGTACCCTCCTTCTTTACAGGTGACCCTCCTCCAGGAGAGCAGGGGATAGATGCTTCTGCAGTCCTGGAGGATGAGGTTTGAGGTTCAAATTCTTCACGTGAAGTTCCCCAGCAGGCTCCAGCAGGTTATGGAGCTGCCCACAAATCCCATGACAAATTGACTGTCTAATAACTGAGCATCACCTCCCAGCTGGAGCATCTTCTGCAGTTTGTCCCTCAGAAATAAAGTTCTACCTCCCCTCCTCTTGTACATACAGAAGCAAATGCAAAATGAAGAAAGCAGACAACTGCTAACACTCCTTCAAGACATTACACTCCTCCCTTGGTTGCAAAAACCTGTGGAAAATAAATATTTTCCTACAAGTTATCAGATAAGTTTTCTTAAAAAAAATAANTATTTCATAGCATCTGCACATCTGCTGGATGTGAATAACCACAGTGTCACAACCTTGCAATAAGTTTAACAAATAATTATATACAAACATTGTGTGTAATGCACACTAGATGACACAGCTCTCTTCAGCCAATTTCAGACTTATCACTATCCAAGTTTATTTCACTTAATTTTTAATGGGAAACCATATATATAAAAACCTCAAAATTCAATTTATTGCTGCTAGATTGTACACCATGCTTGAGTACAACTCTACTGTCCCAGTTAAGAAATAGTTCTGGTAGTGCCAACACCACCCCACAGAGTAGATTCAATAGATAAAAGGACCCTACATTTCCTCCATCACACCTATTGCCTTGAAATCTTGAGCCTGCAAATCTATTTTATAATTAAACCTTTGAACTACACCTTTATATATCATCGATACAGAACAGCGATGGACAAATGCAAAGCATTTTATTAACAAGCTCCATTAACTTCTCTGGTAAAAAAATGCTTCCCCATACAAAAAGGTTATTAAATACAATACTAATAAAAATATTAATCAATAATGCAGGGAAAAGAGATCACTTTTCAAAAATAGTTCATATTTTGTTGTCATTAGGTTTGTCAGCAAACTTCTCCAAAACATTTTCCATTTCACATCACTTTGCTCTACTTTGGACTCAGTGTATGAAATTCTCTCTTTCCTTATGGCTGTTCCCATTTTTCCCCTCTGAGTAATTAGCAAGCTACATCCCTTTTGACAGAGAGATACTAACAAGCTCCTACAGTTTCCAGTAGGACAAGGAATCCAAAGCTGCTAATAGCAAACAAGTCATTTAAGCAAAAAAGGATTATGGAGGCTCGTTGTAAAAGGCTGGAAACTCACCCGTATTTCAAATTAAGACTTTTCTGAGGAGCTCTTTTGTAACAAGCCTTGACTCCATTTTATAAAGAGATTTCATTGTTTTCATTTAAAAAAAGGGAAAAAAAAATCAATAATATTTATTTGACTAAGTATTTCAAAATAAGTGAGGAGTAGAAAGACGGAGAAGCATTTTCCAACGGGAAAATGATGGAAACGTCCATTTTGTGACAAAACCTTGAAGTTTAAACAAAGTCTCACAAACTTTTTTGGGGGAGAAAAGAAAAAAAGAATCCAAACTTTTCCATTCTTTGCTACCAGAACATCAAAATCAGATGCAAATAAGCCAAAGTACAGTCTCTTTGTAAATTTTAATCGCAAAAATATCCATGATCGTATGAAATAAAGTTTAGATGAGCGAAAGCTCCTCAACAAGAAAGGCAGAGAGAGAAGGGCGTACCTTGAGGACCTCCATGGGTACCTGGGTGGCAGGGGGCAGGCTGGTGGGGACACTGACGTTGATGGCAGGTGTCTGGCTGACTGGGACTCGCTGCTGCATGAACTGGGCAGCTTGTTGCTTCTGCTGCTGCTCCCGCCGCTCCTGCTCCTGCATCTGCTCACGCATGAGCTGCTGGCGTAGCAGGATTCGTGAGGTCATGCTGGAGGAGCTTAAGGGAGGCTTGGAAGCGCCAGGATGCTCGGAATTGCTGTGGGAAGAACCAAAAAGAGAGAGACAAACTCAACTTTGAGAAGCAGGATGGTGGCTCCAGTAAGTCAGAGCTCGCAGAATTGAAGGGGAACATGAGGCGGGATGGCTGAGGATCTGCTCGCACCACGAGAGGGGGAATTTGGAGCCGACCTAATTCTTAATAGTTCTTAACAGCCCCATTAGGATCCCTGAACTTGTCTGCAGCCAAACACTTCCAAACACCAATGTCCAGCTGTAAAGAGCTACTTGTCCTTACAATTTTCACCACAGTCATCCACAAAAACCCCAAAATGCTCTCATTGATGGAAGACATACTCATAATCCTCTTTTTATAAAGCAACAAAGGGCTGCAGAAAGTCTAGAAATAGGTATCCACAATACTCCAGGTCTAGTGATCAACCTCAAAGATAAATAAAATAAATCTAACTATCCCATGAAAGCACAAAGTGACAAAGTTCAGATATTTTCTGCAAAATGCTACCTTGGGGTTGGACTTGCTGGTGTACTCTTTGTACCTAGAAGCCAAACTGCCTCCCCAAAAAAGAGCCCAACTATCACTTTAGGCCTAGAAGGAACTTGTGAGTGCAGGATTCTACCATGGACTTGCAGGGACATCTTCTAAATTAAGACATCATTTTGTTAGCAGGACCACACTTGTGGAAGCCAGCAGTATCTGTCCTACTGCAGAAGGAGACTGAAAATCCCATTTTTTTCCTCAATTTTACTTGCAGGATGCTGATGGGACAAAGTTGCCAACATCCTTCAGAGGTATCCTCTGGAGAAAGTGGGTACCAAGAGTTACTTGTGCTTGGGTAAGTGCAGCCAGCACTGCTGGAAACTTTCCAGCTTTGTTTATGATCAATGTTGAGAAGAGTTCAGAGTAGAAACCAAAAAGAAGAACATACATTTACTCCCCACAAGAGATCAAACTCTGCTTTGCCAGAACACAATTTTGGGGGCAGGGAGGGAGGGAGGGAAGGAGGGAAGGGACCATCTTGCTATTTAAGACCTGTCAGGTCGAAACATTCACAGAGACACTGATCCTTTTGATAAAACAAGAGAAAACCTTTGTGGTGAAACTAATGCAGCTGTGGAATAATCGCACTAATTAGCTGCTCAAGACAAGTCATTGACTGTGATACTTGTAAAAAAACACCAGCCTTTCAATTAAGGGCCAAGCATTCTCACATCCAGACCCTGCAGCATGTTTCCTGGCTGCAGATCTGAACTGCTCACACATTCCCAAACCCAGGAGATGCTTTGTTTCCATGACCAAGACACTTACAGATCAGTTTCTCCATTTTTTTGGATCACACACAGCTACTAGAAACGTAAAATCTTTGAGTGCACAACCCAAACATACATATTTTATATATATTTGTTAATTAGGTATAGGTATTAACTGCAGCATATTTTCTTCCTGCCTGGAGAAGAGAAGGCTCAGGAGGGACCTCATAGTAACTTATCAATACCTGAGGGGGACCTACAGAAAGGCAGGGGTAGGACTTTTTCCTAAGATATCTGATGGGAAGACCAGAAATAATGGATGTAAATTGGAAGGGGGTAGATTCAGGCTTGACATAAAGAAATTCTTTACAGTGAGGGTGGTGAAAGACTGGAAGAGGCTGCCCAGAGAGGTTGTGGATGCCCCCTCCTTGGAGGTGTTCAAGGCCAGGCTGGACATGGCACTGAGCAGCCCGATGGGGCGTAGTGGGAGGTGTCCCTGCCTATGGCAGAGGGGTTGAACTCGATGATCCTTAAGGCCCCTTCCAACCCAAACCATTCTATGATTCTATGATCATATATTGTATAGCCTAGTTTGGAGACTTCTGTAATAGATGAACATAAAGAGGCACTTCTAAGGAAGGATTCATTCCCTACACGTTAGAAAACTCTGGTTTGCATCCTGTAAATGTGGTACTGTTGGCACTTGACCTTAGTGTTGCCCAGGCAGATCTTCTCCCACGATGGAGTACTACCCAGCACCCCAAATTGTGGCTTCTAAGTGCTCACACATGAACTGATTCACCCCTGGATTATGCAGAGCTGGTAAGAGAGCCCACACACACAACTGATACACGATGTGATTTAGATACTTCCTGCAAACATGCTTTATGGATAGCATTTAATTGCAATAAATGAAACCGACTCATCCTTTTAATTGACACATGATTAAAACCGGTTATCCATTAGCAGTCTAATAAGCCCAGTGTAATACAGACAGAGTTATTAGTTAGGAGAGCTATGTGCCAATCCAATTAATCACCAAGTGATAACATTTTATTAAATAAGTTTCAATTATATACCCTTCACAGGCACGCCTGGGAAATGTTAGTTACTGCACACACAGCTTACAATGCAGATGGTTGTTGCATAATAAAAAGCAATTGATGGGATTAAAATCAAGTCTGATTTTGTTGCCATCAAGTGAAGAGATTACAGAGACTGCACCTTTTAGAGTCTATTTGCCTAGATGCATACTGATTATTTTATCTCTACCTCCTTGGGCAAAAAGACAAACTGGTCTTTTGTTGGTCAGTTTGGATTTCAGATGCTGATGAACTGATCAAACAAGTTCCCTGGTTCCCACACACTGCTTACAGGAGTTGTCTGGTTTACATTAAGAAACTTCCATGGAGATACTGAACTGGAAAAAAAAATATTTAAGTAAGATCTACTTCTGAACTACTGCTTGAGAACTCATTTTTAAGGGGAAAAAAAAACCAAAAACCAGAAGTTGTCAATGTGAAGACACAGAGCAACTCCTCAACCTCAAAGCTTCCTCAAACAGATGTTTGAGAATCAAATAAAATTCTTTTTTTTTAAAAAAAAGAGAGGTTTCAGCACCACTTGCTCTGCAGGACTGGCTGCCCTGCTCTAAGCAGAGAAGTGGCACACAAGGGAGGCTGTTGCTCTCCTCCTCTGTTCATGCCAAGTGTTTGTCAATGGGTTAGCCTGCAGAGAAATCAGCCAAGAAAAGCAGATTTAGCCCCTCAAGAAATCCACTGAGCTGCACCAGATCTCAGAGGTCAGAGGTAAGAAATAACACGGGATTTAAATGCTTGTGTTTCACATCTTAACCTCATCCCCATTCATAATTATTTATAGAGGAAAGAAAGGCACCCACATTAAGTATCTGACACTGGCATAAAACTATCTTGATCTTTAAAGCAAGCAGACGAGAGGTTGCCAATATTACAATCCAAACATTTGGCTTGACCTCCAGAAGAGACCACAGCTCCCCTTCAACACCCCTCCCTCTTCAACAGCCTCTAGTGTTTATTTGTCCAAATCCTGTTCTCAGTCTCCCTAACAAGCAATAAAACCCTAAATACAAACTTCTTGTTGCCAGCACTAAGTATGTGGCAGAAACAGCACTTCCAGAAGCATCTAACCTGCTGGCCAGCACCACTGTCTGCCACAGAGGGGTGACAGAAAGGGGAAGAACACCAAAACAACAGAGATCACTGCAAGAAGGAGCCAGATTAACCCCCAGAAAACACCATAAATCCCAAAACAGAAACCCCACAAACAAACAGCTCCCCCCACACAATTCCTTCAGCTAAAGCAAAATACAAGAAAAACACTAAGCCATTTTCCCGGGAGCACTTTATACTTCCATCCTAAAATTTAGTAACTGATTGTGGGTTCCAGTGATGCTCTGCTCTCACCAGGCCAACTGCCTGGCACTGCCTTAAGTATCAATGTTAAAAAAAGCCAAACCAACAGTTGGCATCCTCCCGTGTCCCCTCTTGCCAAGGACAGAGCAATTACATAAATGGTGTGGAGACCTTTATCAGCCTTTATATTAAGGCAAGGAGTACATTTCAGGACTCTATGTGAAAGAAGGTTTCCCTGTTTGAAGGTTACGTGCTTGAAGAGCCCCACTGCCTGCTGCTGCATCTCCTCCATCATCAAGGTTAACATTTTTCTCTCCCTCCAGAACTTATTTATCCATTTATCCCCACCTGAACCTGCTCAGAGCTGCTCTCCTGCAGCAGCACAGCTTACCCTACATGATAGGTTGCATCTGGAGGACACCTCGAAGCCCAAGGGTCATCCATCCATCTACTGGAGTGCATTGAGGACACGTGGTTGATGCAGGAAAGGAAAAAAAAAAAGCAACAAAAAAACCACCAAACCCCATGCAAACATCCACCAAGCAGATCACCTATCCAGAAGCCAAGTCACAGATCGAATTAATTCAGGGGATACATTTGTCTTAAAAAAAAAAAAAAAAAAGAAAAAAAGGCAAAACCCACCACCAAAAACCAACCACACAAAACACTGGATTTAATCCTTAGCTAAGAATTTTTTTTTAATTAGCCATACACCATTTAGTAGTTTTCCATTTTTCTTCCTGTCTTTAGCACACACCTTCACAAGCTGCTGAACATAATGCTTGCTGAACTTAATGAAAACCTCTCTCATGACCCAGGAGCGCTCAGTAAATAATTATTAAGCTCTGGAGGTGGCTTTTGCATGAGTGTTGACTTAATAAAATGCCCCAAGTTGATCTGCTTGAATGCCCATTTACTTGGGGACACACAGCCTGCAGTATAGCTTGGAAAGCTTGATCACCATCAGATTAAGGAACAAGGTAAAACTAAAGAGGTTCACATCTAGAAGCTGCAAAGGTCACACTTTACAATCCTTTACTACCACTCCTGTGAAGAGGGAGATGATTATTTGCAAACTGAGGATATCCTAGCAGACCAATATATAATAAGTACCATAACGTGGGATTTTTATACCTGAACTCAACCTCCATTAGCCCAAATGTGTGCTTGCCATGAAGCTTCAGAAGGATATACACATACACAGATACATATTTACAAGGTTTTTTTAAAACATGGAATATTTTCTAAGTCTTTCTCTCCAGAAATCCACCATCATTATCTCAGCTGGTCAGCCACAGCTCTGCAGAAGACAGGTCCCAAGGCACAGCATCTGTAACACCCAGACCACAACCTCCATCCCAGCAAACCAACCATGCAACCTGCTCATGGTGCTGTTGCTCCAGGAAACCTTCACTTACATACAGAAGCTGTCAAAGGAGCTGGGCATGAACATCTGAACTCTAACAGCTTCCATCTTTCCCTCCCACCTCGTGGTCCAAGGGCTTTTGCTGAGAACCCTCTGATGAAAGTCAAGCAGGTCCCAGCCAGCCCTGTCTCTAGGGGTGGCTCCAGATAAGGACCTGGCAACTCCAATCCCAAGGGAGCAGCAAAGCAGGCAGTGGTGCCCTGTGCCTGCTGGCTCTGCAGACCTGTGTAATCCAGCACCTACCGAGGATGAGGAGAGAGGTTCAAGCAGCCATGCAGAAGGTCTTCAGGGACCTCCAAAACAGCCCAGAAGTTCGGAGCCAGCATCTTGCTATGTCTTTCCTCACCAGCATGAGGGTAATGCCGGCATTGCTGATGGAGAGAGCCTGGAGCGAGGTGCATGTCTGCAGCCAACATGGACAAATGGCTGGCACTACTCTGGGGCCAAGCCTGATCTTCAGAACTGCCCTACAGATGGAGAAACCACTGCAGGTCTGGGAGAAACAGAAAAATGGGGGTTGGCACAGAGAGACTTCTCCCATTCATTAATTAAAAGGACTGTGCTCAGGCCATTAACACCATCAGAGGAGCAGATAAGGACTGCACAGCTATCTCACCCCAAAACAATGGAAAGGGTGAGTACAAGACAAATTTCTCTTCTGGGACACAACTCTTTCATCCTCCAGTTCACACAAGCTTCATCCCACACTGGAGGTTCATCTCACAAGAGCTAGATGCACTTCTATAACAGTGTGGAGACTCAACTCGATGGCATACACAGCTTTTCCTCATTTCTACTCAGTCTGAACCCTTCCAGCAGAAAAGGAGCAGGCAGGTGAAGACATCCACACGTGCAAACACCACAAGCTTCCAGAAACACTCCATGAAGAGTTGAAGGAATTTAAATTGTAGCTGACTGCACCACTCAACATTGGTTTACTGCTCCTCAAACTTCCAAAGCCACCAACAAACTGAAGAGAAGGGACTACAAATAAATTAAGGAAAGAATGCAGGAGGCAGATTTGTCTTTCACTGGAAAGCCTGACCTTGTCAAACGCTTTCTGAATTAGATTTCAGGCACCACGTCTATGGGTACTTCCCTCTCTAAAGAGCTCTACACACATTTGCAAAACAAAAAGCCAGATAGCTGAAACAACCAAGAGATGATAAAAGAAAAAGGGAGGAGATAACAGTCCCGCTAACAAACTGTAGCTCTTGATTTCGTAATATAGAATTTACCTCCTTTTATCTGGGCAAACAGAGGAGATAACACTGTCGCCGAGAGAGAGGGAAGATGACGTATGATCACTACACGTTTTGCTACTCTGCAGCTACATAGAGCTCAGATCTGCCCCCACATCACCTCTCCATCATATCCTGAGTCAGAAATTATTTTTCATTTACACAGTGGGATATGAAGTTCATTCCCAGGGGCAAGCTTACAAAAAACAAGACTAGACAGTGTTGTGTTTACAGCTCGTCATTGTCATTTGCATGCTCGGTATCCCTTCCCAGCCAAAAAGCCACTGTGCTCCTCAAGGCTTCAAGTGACCCAGCAATTCCCAGCAGAAACCCTCCCTCTCATCAGAGGCTTTCTGCTTCTTAACTGTTAGAACACTACTCAACGCCTCTCAAAAGATGAGGAGGCAGCTCTGAAGCCTCATCTCATGCAGATGACATCCTCACTCTGGTATGCTGAACAAACAGGATCTTAAGGAGCAGAAGAGAAAGTGTTTCTGGAAGATTTGCTTTAAATGATTAAGAACCCCAAACAGTCATCCTGAAAACCACAAGGTGAATTTAGTGCTCAGTATGTGATAGGTCGGCATTGTCAGCATGTAGGACTTAGTCACTACAGCCAACACTACACATGATGGAACAAACAGCCCCTTGCACATCACTGCCACAACTCTGACATGAAAACCACCTCAGAAGACACTACATAAACTCACTCTAGTCTCTCTCTCCACAAACCTAGCTGTGGAGGACCCTGAGCAGACCACAATTGTCTTCAGCAGCTCTTCTTTCCCACAAAGCAAGGCTCCAGACTGCAGAAACCAATTCCTCAGTGTCCACATATTTAAACCAAACTTTAGTTTTAGAGTCCTTAAGCATTGCTCACAGTTCCTCTGTATTTTTAGCTTTCACAAATGTTTTTATTTGTGGAAGAGTTACAGCAGCAAAGAGGATAGTTTTACTGGGCAGGCTCAATGACTCAGGGGAGGGGAAAAGTCTTTTCAGCAAGAAGTTTGTATATTTACCCCACAACTTTGATTTAGGACAGATGTAGCCCTTTTGCTGCCTTGGGTACCCACAGCACAGACAGGTAGGTGGGATGAGTTCCAACTTTCCACATGAGGAAACATTACTGATGTTTACAAAGTTGGCAACTGAGGCCAACCAAGATGATAGTTGTTCACCAGAGGAATTTCCCCAACTATAATCAACTAGATATGTCCTTCAGTTCCTTTGCTTAGACCATACAAAGTGTCCAACACCATCCCTGATACGAGATGGTCTCAAACCAAGGCTCCTGGAGAAAGTAAACCCCAGCAATCCATCAAGTAGCACTGCTATTTGATGGATACCACAGGATCCAGCAGCATCATCAGCACATCCAAATCCAGCTGTAAGGTCCCTCCACCCCAAAGTACTTATCCCAAACCCCAATCACTTCCAGCTCAGGGATTTCCCTAAAATGAGTATGGTTTCTCTGTGCTTAAAATCTTCAGTGGCTGTGGGTCACATCAGAACATCTCAGGGTCTGCTCTGCAGCTGCACAGGATGGCTGGGGTAGGTCAGTGCAAGTGTTGATGGCTCTTAACCTGGCATCCAGCAGCTATAAATACTATTTTAAGTTCATGACATCTGTATGAACTGCAGTCCTTCACAAAACATTTAGCATTGATTTAAAGGCTGAGTACTGGAAAAAAGGCATCTCCAGGGATTCTTCTGGCAATTCTACTGTTAAATAAATAAATCCGCACCTTGTGCTCAGGCAGAAATTTGCTGAACACCAGAGAAAGAGGAAAATAATTACTGAAATTCAGGGTCACGTGTAAATAAAAGAAATACCAAATCAAAAAACATGACACAGAATGAAGACTCATTCAAAATAAAAATATGCAAGTGAAGTTTATAGTTTCTGATTTCACTAACTGTCCAAATATATACAAAAAGATCCTCCATCTATTCATATGTCTTTGCTGGGCACGTCAAATACAACCCTGCTAATGCACAGCCTTAATTTCATTTTGCAATCACTCTTTTGTTCTCCATGTTTCATATTGTGCATTTAAAAAGTATAAGCTCTTCTGAAAGAGAAGACACCAGGAAAAATCCTCAGAAAAAACTTTATCCAACCAAGTAAGAAGGCATAAAGGTTGCATAAGGAAGAGAAGGCTTCCAGGAGACCTTATTGTCACCTTCCAGTACCTAAGGGAGGCAACAGGGATGATGAGGAGGGACTCTTTATCAGGGAGCAGAGCAACAGGACAAGAGGTAATGGCTTAAAAATTAAAGATTTTAGATTAAGTATTAGGAACAAATTCTTTGCTGTGAGGGGAGTGAGACCCTGACCCAAGTTGCCCAGAGAAACTGTGGCTGCCTCATCCCTGGAGGGGTACAAGGCCAAGCTGAATGGGGCTTGGAACAACCTGGGCTGATGGGAGAAATCCCTGCTCTGAGCTGAATTGGACAACCTTTAAGGTTCCTTCCAACCCAAACAGTTCTATGACATAAAAACCTCAGAAATTAATACAACTGCTGCAGTTCTAGGGGAAAAAAAAGTTTACTTTAAATTAAAACTGTTCAGTGCAGTCCATGTTCAATAAAAGGAGAAACATTGTCCATGTAAGCTGCTGAACAAATACCATTCCTTACTTTTCAATATACATTGCAACTATTGGGGTCTTTTTTGGTGTTTTTCAGAGGCTTTTTTTAAAAGAAAAAAGGCAGCCAACTGTAAGCTATTTACAAGCCCTTTTGCCAGACTCTCTTAATCTCCTCTGCACTGCCAGAAGCACACACCACTTGAATGGCTATTTCTGTTCAAAGCTATATTTGTTGTGGAACTACTGCAAACTCCTGAATCATGTAAACAGAAACAAGAGCCAAAAAAGCGTTTCACTGGACTCAAAGCTCACATCTGCCTTAGTTACTGGGGCAAAAAACAATAGAGCCAGGCACTTAGTTTATAACCACTAAATCCAGCAAAGACTACAGTTAATCATGAATTCTTGCAATGGGGTTTTGTTTAATCTGGTTTATTTAGCATTTGTGACCTTGGCAAGGTACCTGCAGGAGGACCCACAGCTACTGTGGAGCAGCAATTCACACCTCCTGTTATTTTAGGCTCCAGCAGATGACTCCACAGCTCTGCATTACTCAGGCAGGTTTATAAACTCACAGCAGTCACCTGGAAATGATGTGCAGTCCCAGACTTGCTGGAGTCCAGCAGCCAAAAGTATTGCTCTCCCCCAAAGAAAGCCATATTATAAAGGTTCTCAGCATGGGCTTGAAAGCAGCTGCACACTTCTGCAAAACAAATGCTTGGCAAACAAGCTGCTGAGAGCAAAATGACCCTCCACTTTTTCTTTAATTTTTTTGGTTGAGAAAGGTAACTGTTAGAAACCAACCCCTCACCTCAACACACCACTTTGGATGCAGACTTCATCTTCTCTTCACTCATCATCATCTATTCTTCCTGATCCTGCTTCAGCATGAAGGATCCTAAATGTGATGGAAACTATTAAAAGCCCCAAAACAACAAGGTGCTTGATCCCAACTTCCTACAGAAGTAGCTGTAGGCAGGGACAAATTCTATTCAGTAGACTTCGGCAATAGACTGTAGAAAAGGACAGGTACCAGGACCTAAAAATGGGACATCATGGGTGAATTAAGGGGAAAAAAGTTTCCTTCCTTATCCATAAACCCAAATTCTAAATTAAATCTTAGTTTTTGTCATAAAACCACTAGCTGAATTCAGAAATTTAGCAGCTGCCTGTAATTGTGTTGCCAATATGCATCTAATAAACTGAGAATATTTTTCCCATCCTATTAGAGGAGCTGCTGCAAAGCCACAATCAGGAATTGCAATCACTTTTCAAAGTATTCAATTAAAAAAATTTAAAAACATATCTATTTTTAGCAAACTCCAGAACAAAAATAACTGTAATTCTTTATTTGTTTTTATAAGCAGATAATGCAAATTTAATTGACAAGATACTTTATTTATCTACCATTTACTGTAGCTTGAGATTGTACATATCAGTCAGGAAGCATCAAAAGATATTTTACCTGAAGAGCTATTTTATTATATTTCTCTGTCTCTTTACAGACCTACAACCTGCTATACAATTCCTAATAGAAGATGTGCACTTGTTTTGCCTAGGACTGAGATTATACACTAATTAAACCTACATTGAAGGCAGAATTAAACTTCACAGAAAAGCATCAGCTGCCAGAATGCCAAAGTTATTGAATTAACACTTGCAGAGCCAAAGACTCGAGTTGTGAGAAAAAACCCAACCACAAACCCCATGCCTGGACTAGACAAAGCCAACTAGTGTAGGGTTTTCTTGATTTTTCCAACTCCTAGACATCTCCCTTCACACACTAGATGGAGCTTTGTCCCCTGGTTCCCCAGCACGGTCCTGGAGTAAGGGAAACAGGCAAAGGGTGAAACACTGACCTCTCAACAGACACACAGAGTGCACACAACAGTGCTGGGAATGAACAGAGGGCAAATTAGTATCTGGGCTCTCACTGTTCCCTCCCCAGTCCTGCTACCCTTCCACCCCCATTTATCTCTCTTTTGAGCAATGCTTTGTCATTTTCAAAGAATCCAAGATGTCAACAACTTCAAATCCCAAACCACACAGCAACTCCTACCAACCAGAAGGCCCTGCCTTGAGTTCCCACCACATTGAAGTTACATGATTTTTTCTCCTCTTATAAAGCATACAGAATTTGAATTTGATACCAGATTATGCACCTGACTTTATTTGCTTTCCTGAGTCCCTCTTTATATTCCCACTTGTTTTCAGTCCTCAGTTTCCTCTTCAATAAACTGGAACATCTGTATGAAGAACCTCTGCCAAAGCTCCAGGCTTAGATCCATTGATTATTATGGAAAACAACTCACTGATCAGAGTAAAATTGCTCTGGACTTCTATCTGCTGGATTGGGTCTGTATGGTTTCAGAATGTATTTCATGAGAAAAACAGCTCAGCCTTCTGCTGAACTGCCCCAGCATAACAGGATATGGTCCATCATCAGTATTTCTGTGATGAATTTCAACTCAATGGGACAGAGAAGGGCCCAGGGCAATGAGTCACTCCTAATGGCACAAGTGGCCAGAACTGCAAACCAAGCTAAGAAGTAGCAGCCTCAGGCTCTATCAGACAAGGTAACACCAAACAGGACAGAGAAACACCAGTGTCTGTAGTAGAAGACACCTGTGTAAGACCTTATGAGCAAGGGTTCCTACTTAGGCACCTCTGCTCAACACCAACGAGATGAAATAGAAGTGAAGACAAGCAACAAGGGCCCACTTTTTAGTGGGAAGCTAAAGAAAAGTTTGACATTTCAATTTCATAAAATGGAGGCTGGCAGGGATGAGTGTTGCCATCTATAAATACCCAGAAACAAACACCCAGGAGAGAACAACCCTGGCATTTCACCAAGTGATACGAACTGGCTGTGAACAAGATTAAACCAGTACCAACAGTCTCATTCCGAGAAGTCCAGTCCTGAAACTGATTCCAACTGGAGGACTGGTGAAAGAACAACTTGCTTCTTTACATGTAAAGAACTTCTTGCCTAATCAAAGTAGGTCACTGTGGAAGGAAGCAGTGAATTACTTGACACAGAAAAATACCTTCCCATCCAAAAATTTAAACAAGATAGATACAAGACAATGTAAACTCTTTCACAGAGTATAGGTAGAATCATAGAATGGTTTGGGTTGGAAGGGACCTTAAAGATCACCTAGTTCCAACCTCCCCTGCTAGTGGTCTAGCAACCACTAGATCAGGTTGCTCAGTGCCTTGTTCAACCTGGCCTTAAACACCTCCAGAGAGGGGGCATCCACAACCTCACTGGGAAACCTGTTCCAGCATCTCTCCACCCTCAAATATCTCAAGCAGTGCTGTAATATAGAACTGCACACAAGTGGAGGTGCTGCCTTCACAAATACAGTCCCTCTAGAAAGCATCATGCTAGTCTGACAGGTTTCTCAGCAGATACCGTCATAATACAGATCCTATTCCAGGTCTACCAGACCCTAAGGAAATACCTTCCCATCTGACAAGGCTGGACTGGCTAGAAAGCACCAGCAGCTATTGTGCTGTGATTTCTTGGAAGTCCTCCCTTATCCTTTGCCCCCACCTTCCAGGACTCCACTGCCATTATCCTCTCCTACATTAGCCCAGCTGAGTTCAGAAGTGTTGAACTGAAGCAGTAAATAAGACCTCAAGAATGCGGCCCCTCTTTTTTAACTAATTTAGAAATAACTGGAGGGTCTGTGTCACCAATTTGCAAGTAAGTGATTGCAGTTGAGCTGATTCCACTTTCTGTGTCTGGCTGCTACTCTATTCCCCAGACTTCTGCACTAAACCATACATGGACCTTCCTTAATTTGGGGTTGCCACAAGTTCAAATGGAGTAAGCCAACAGATAAAACTAATTTCAAGCACTAACATTAGGAAAAGGTCTGAATATATACCTCCCCCACATCCTCTCTGCACAGTCTGTTCCAATGTACTGTGAAAAAGTTTTTTCTCATATTTCTGTGGAACCTTCTGTGTTTCAGCTTGCACCCATTGCTCTGTATCCTATCATTGGAGGTCACTGAGAAGAGCCTGGCTCCATTCTCTTGACACTCACCTTCCACAAATTAACAAACATTAATGAGGTCACCTCTCTATCTCCTCCAAGCTGAAGAGTCCCAGTTCCCTCAACCTTTCCTCAGAAGGGAGATGCTCCAATCTCTGCATTATCTCTGTGGCTCTGTGCTGGACTTACTTTCTTCAACTGAGGGTCCCACATCTGGACAAAATATTCCAGATGTAGTCCCAGCAGGGCAGAGTAAAGGGGTGGGACAGAACAGTGGCACAGGCAGCCCACAGAGGGTGTGGAGTCTCCTTCTCTGGAAACATTCAAACTCCACCTGGTTGCCTTCCTGTGTGACCTGATCTGGGTGTTCCTGCTCTGGCAGGGGAATGAGTCTAGATGATTTCTTCGGGTCCCTTCCAATCCCTGACATTTTGGGATTCTGTAAAAATAGGCTGTAAACAAAGGGCATCTTTGAAAAGCAAGGAGTTCCTCCAAATTACTTCTTAAAAAGGCAAAAAACTCCCATCAAACTGTACAAATAACTGACATAACAGCTCAAAAAGCAAGCCAGAGTTAGAAAACTGTGGGAGCAGGTGATGAAAAGGAGAAGCTGTTACTTGTTCACATCAGAACAATCAGCCTCCTCTCCCAGTTTCTCTCTGGTGACCACATCGTATTATTCAGTTTAACTGGCCTACACAATAAGCATCGAGAAGTTTTGCCAAAAATCCAGAGATTTTTGAAGCAGGTCCTCAGTTCTGAGCAAAAAGATTTGCTTTTTCGGGGTTGGAACTAGATCTTTAAGGTCTCTTCCAACACAAACTATTCTATGATTCTTTGTTCTGTCACAGAACAAAATAAAAATAGGAAAATAAGAGACATCTACCATACATTCTGGTCCTTAAAGGTTTTCAGCCTGAAGTTGAGGCTCAACAGCCAAAACTGGTCAATTTAAATACTTTAAGGTCAAGATGTTTATGAAGTGCACATAACTTACAGCAGGCTTTGTCAGAGGAAGAAATCTCACATTACCTGCTAGGTAATGTGTTTTCTTTGCAAGAACTAAGCCAATTTACCTTCAAAAGCTTTAACTTTGGTGCTCTTTTAATACAATCTCATTTATTCTGAAAATAAGTAATAATTAACATGTATAAAGAAACCAAAGTATGCAACCTGAAAAACACCCTTCTGTCTGGCAGAGTAAGAGCTTTCTAAAAACACTTGTATTAGTTAAATTTGGTGAGTTTTTTTTAAATACTTAAGGGAAAGCAAAAGCCATCTACAAAATCCATAGCAGTGTTAAGTTGAAAATGTTCCATTGAAAAAAAAAATAATAAAGTTGATCAAGTTGCACCCATTGTTCTGTGTCCTATCATTGGAGGTCACTGAGAAGTGCCTGGCTCCATCCTAATGATTAAGTTTGTATGCAAAGTTGTTTGAAACTCAAGACTTGTAATATTTGAAAGCTTTTTATTATTAAAAACTAATACCTGTGTTTGGTGCTACTAAAAAGCCAGGACATGAAATATTTCCAGACTGAGATCCAAAAATCCCCAGAAACAAAAGCAAAAAAAAAAAAAAGCCTCAGTCAAAAAACAAGTATTAAATAAAAAATTCAAATTCCACAACCCATCACATCACACACCTCAGCATCAAGTAAATTGTGGATTGCAAAATCTGCCAGAATAATGCAGATCCCAGAAGGAACTGGAATTTAAACAGGTCCAAGGCTTTTATAGTGGAGTGGACTGGAATGGGGCTGGAAACTAAAGGATCAGCAAGTACCAGCAAGGGAGGCAATCAAGACTGGTATCAATACCCTTATACAAGCAATAAAACAGCCTTGCAGTTATTAATTCAGGTACACTTTGGAATAAGAAAGTCAAATATAAAAATGCAAAATGGCAAGGATCCTCCCTGCTGCATTTTCATATTGGTTAATATTTCACACACAAGAATTTCATCAATGAATTTTTCAGGCCAGAAGGGTGGAATCATATACTGTCCTCTTTTCAATTAAAAGGTGAAAGTAATGATTTACAATGAGTCTGGGAACCCACTGATGCATCAAAAAAACCTACAAGGATATTTAAAAACAACAAAAAAAACCCTAAGTACCTACAGAAACTAGAATTAAACCTGCATTTCTGCATAGCAATAAAAGAAAATACTGCTTGGAAACATCTCTCCACTCCTATTTAACATAATAGTGGGATGAATTACTGCCAAAGTAAATCCTAAAAATTTGTTTGCCATGGAGGAAACTCGAGCAAAGTGAAGCTTTATGTGCAGAACCCCTTCTCAGGAGCATTATGGTTTCTTTGTTCCCTTTAGCACCAGGTCATTTCAAACGTTTATGTCTGTGTATTTTATTCTGCTTGCAAACCCTTTGTTAAAAAGAAAAAAAAAAAGATTAAAAATTAAAAAGCCTCACTCCTGAAAATAAAAGGAGCCCTGCTCAATGCCCTATGTAAATGTAACACAGTGTGCAACATTTTTTCTTATTTTATCAGTCTACTCCCACAAGCTCAGCATCTGAAAGCAAAATATTATTTCACATAGCAAAGAGAGAACATCCTTTCTTAAAATGTTTGTATAAAGCCCAGGAAAAATACCTATTTACAGTGTAAAACACAAATTACTCCATCTATCCTCCAACATGGCAGTTTCTGACCATCAACAACAGTAAACACAGATAAGACCTTTTATTCAACTATCATGTTAAAATTCAAGTTTCTGTAAGCAGCCTGATAAAGCAGCACAATTATTCCTCCCTTGCATATTTGTTATCTGAAAACCACAGACAGTATCATTTCAGACACTAGAAAAAAATACTTGGGACTTCCTAAAGCTGTGGCTCAGCCACCCCAGCAGATCCCTGAGTAGAAATAAGACCTTTTCTTCTACATCCTTGCTGTTCATTCAGGTTTCCCATGGCTTTAAGTTCATATCTTCAGCCCATAGAGGTCTGAGTAAACATCAACTTCTGAAAGTTACTGCAGAAAGTTAGTTATTCAAGGTATTTCTCATGGTATTTGTCCTGGGATTTAAACCCATAGTGAGAGGTCAGAATCTTAACTGCTGCAGGGCAAGGGAGAGAGTCTGATTTTAATGAGATTATTGGACAGCAAAACTTCCACTAAGCATTTAATTACAAAATTCAATTCAAGCATACATTCATTCAGCACAAGTTTAGCTGGGACACTGCCCCAACCCCAAGGAAATCAATAGCAGTATTTTATTCTTATTTCTCATGGACTGAAAACTCTCCTGCATTTGAGGAAAATGCACCAAAAGAGCAATAGCAGAGCAGTATGGACCCCAGAGCATCAGTTCTGTAGGCAAGGTGTTCTAACAGGGCAAACCATGGACCAGCTGGCTGAACATTAAAGCACATGCAAAGGTCTTGTGCTTGCTTGTTAGGCTTTTGTAGAAGGAAAAAGAAAAGGAGCAGAGAAATATTTACCACCTTGTTTGAGTTTGAGGAGGCAGACCATTCCTTCATTTTTATCCCTACCTGGGCCAGGAGCAGAGAGGGCAGAAAATGAATTAAATAAATCCTCCAACACTGTTTGTTCTCCAAGCCCTGTGAGGCAGCTGCAAACGCAACCACGGGCTGGCACCAGCCCTGACAATCGCTCTGTGCCACCCTGCTGCAGCACAGAGGAGAAAAAGGACCCAGAACTTACCCAAAGGATTCATTCTCTCTCTCTCTCCTTCCAATCCAGCAAGGCAAGAGCTCACAGGGAAACGTGCTCCTGATGGCCACAAACCCCAAGACTAGACCGAAAGGTCTTAGTAAGCAGCAGCTTCCAGAAACTGCACTTCCAGTCCTACCATCCACCTCCTAACCCCGCTGCCGCATTTGTGGCTGCCTTTTGTTAGGATACTTCTGCAAATGAAAACAGATGAGTAACTAGTGCTGCTTTAGCAAACTCCCAAGCCCATGGTCACTAATAATAGCTTTGTTCCTTTTATTACTAAACAAAACCGAAAAAAAAAAAAAAAAGAAGTTTAAATGCTTGTATAAAACGCACATCGCTGAATGTTTTCTTTCATTGATGCAGGGCCATTTCCCATATAACCTTAGGCCAGGGTCTCTCGAACAATTCAGGTGGATCAACGCGATTTTGGGCAATCTCAAGCTCATTGAAATTAAAAAAAAATCAGGTTTTGTGCTCCTTCATTTGAACTATTAAGAGTTTGATTTAAAATCAAAGAAACCTGAGTGGAGACATTCCCAGTTTTTGCATAAACTTGAACCTAAATTCAGATCAGAGCTCTCTGGGATACCAGAGCTTGAGAATTCAGGAAGGCAAAGATGCTTTGGAAGGTTGAGCTTCCAGCTCCCCACCAGGATACCAGGTCCCTGTCACCACTCCTGCCCCACTCTGGCAGCTACAGTAAGGAAAGGGCAGCCTGAGGGGGAAGAGAAAGCAGAGAATGGCAACACACAAGGAAGAAAATGGAGAGGGTATGAAGCCAGTGCTGTGAAATGATAGAGGGAGCATGATGACAAGAAAGCTTTCCCTTGCACAAAACCTAGAAGGGTGGAAAAAAAAAAGAAAAAGGAGAAAGAGAAAAGCACCACAAAAAACACGTTAAATAATCCTGACTTTTCTCCCTGGAATCAACTCAATCACAGGAACTCCTAAAAGCTACAAAAAATAACTGGCTGGCAAATCACAGACTGTGTTTAGCTGGATGGGAACTTCAAAGCCCATTTAGTCCAACCCCCTACAGTAAGCAGGGACATCCTGCACTACATCAGGTTGCTCAGAGCCTCAGCAAGCCTGGCCTTGAATGCCTCCAGCAAATTACCCCTTTTTATCAGAAAAGCTGCCAAGCTTCTACCTGAGGGAGCCTCACACACCACATCCCCTCAGGCCAGGGTCTTCTACAGCCTCCCCTTCTTCCCCCTGGGCTTCCACATTCCCTGCTGTGGCACAAAGGTTTTCACACTGACCTTGGCTTCAATCCCATCACTGACAAGTCCAGGGTCGCTGTTATTCTGCACCACATCCCTTTGAAATTACTTGGAGCCACTGGGCTTTGCCCATCCATGTTTGGAAGGCAGGTAGCCAAGAAACAACAAAGATATTGAATATTTTACAATGAGCATTTTTATGTTGTTAACATCCTGAATCCTCCAGTGTTTTTTAACTTCTGAATTTCTGTGATTGTGTTGATGCTGCTGAATAATCCCTAGCACTGCATGGAGTGTTGCGTTGTTTTGTTTTTTTTTTTAACAGGATGTACCCAAGCCAGAAGCAGAGCCAAGCATCCTCTTGTTCTTGTGTGAGCCCCTTTTTTTTTTTTTTTAATTTATTTGAACAATGGTACCATGAAACAGCTTACAATAATGACTGTTACAAAATAGGAAGCTGAATTATTAGGCAAGCTTCGCCTGCGTAACTCAATCAGCCCAGGGAGGATATGACAGGCACGAAGAAGACAAAGGACTGGACTTGGTGACCCCAGGCATCTCTGAGAATTCAGATTTTTGCAGCTGAGTTAAGAGTTGAAATTTGCTTTTGCTCTTTTATCGATGTAAATGTTCCTATAACCACAGCAGAAAAGCACGGGGACTTTGCAGGTGAAGTGCATCCCCAAACGTAGAAAGGCAATACTTGGGAGAGGATGTGAAGTGAAAAAAAGTTTAATTGAAAAAAATCACAACTGAGCTTTCACAAACCAAGGAAAAAAAAAAAAACCTGTTAAGAGGGATTTTTAAGCAGCATTAATATTGTTTTAATTGCAAAGTTCAAAGGCAAAGAGTTTCCATAAAGAGCATCACCAGAACCTGCTCTGGAGTGACAGATACACGTTGGATCAGATCAACAACACAAGGCAGACACCCACCATCATCCTGCCGTTGCAAATGCCCCAACTGAAACTATGAAAATCAGGACTAAGTGCTCATCTGAGCAATACTTGTGCAGATAACTGCAACACAAGTGAGTGAGCAGCAGCAATACAGGAACCTGCCAGTGAATCATTAACGAGCAATGATTTCTCCATTACTCACCCTGGCTATAGAGTTACTGTGGCTAAGATTTGTTTCTAAAAAAAGGGAACAGCCAACAACATGAGCACTCACACATTCACCCAAGCACAGCTCCACACAGAAAGAGGAAGGCACAGCTATCAGTCAGTCTTTGTCCAAAATTGCTCCAAGAAGGCGGCTCCATGGAGAAGGCACAGCATTGCACATCACCTTCCACAGGGGTCCTGTTAAGGGGCTTGGGTCAGTTGGTTGTTGCTTTTGAATTACACCAAGAAATTATTAACTCCTTCTACATAAGCCAGAGATCTGACAGATCAGAAATACAGATCACAGAATCACAGAATGGTTTGTGTTGGAAGGGGCCTTTTAAGTCATCTAGCTCCAACCCCCCTGGCATAGGCAGGGACACCTCCCACTAGATCAGGCTGCTCAGTGCCTCATCCAGCCTGGCCTTAAACACCTCCAGAGAGGGAACATCCACAACCTCTCTGGGCAACCTGTTCCAGGGTCTCACCACCCTCACAGTAAAGAACTTCTTTCTTATATCTAGTCTGAATCTACCCTTTTCCAATTTACATCCATTATTTTTAGTCCTTCCATCACATATCCTATTAAAAAGTCCTACACCTGCCTTTCTGCAGACCTTCAGGTATTGATCAATAGCCAGCAGCCTGAATGTCCAGAGTTTGACCTCTGGGCAAGGATTTCAATATCCATATTCTACAGTAAATACTCTCTACAGATTTTCTCCAAGCATTTGAGCTCTATGCTACTGAAAATAAGCAACTAGGGAGCCGAGCTGACATTCTCGGCCAATCTTTAGGCAAGATTAGCAGGCAATTAAAGCTGTTGTATGAGGAATTTTAAGTGCTCCATGACTTCATGCCAAACAAGAGCTAGTCAAGCACTGGAATGTATTTTTTTCCTCAGCTCTGTTCTATGCAGAAACAGGAGACAAGTTTGAAGAAAAGAGTTTTTAAAGCATTTACTACAACTTAAATAGTAATACATGCTGAAAGGAGTTCTGCATTCACAAAGGACACATGTAAAGCATTCTGATTGTTTCCTTACAAAGATGTCAATGTGTTCCTACAAACCATTTCCATTTCAACTGGACTGGGGGGGAGGTTTAATGATTTTTTGTTGCTTTATTGGCAAAATATAAATTAACAGTTATGTGAACTGCACCCCAGCTAATTTGGGTCCAGCACAGCCAGGGAACACTTTTGAGAATCAAATCTCAGCCCCAAAAGCTAAAGAACTCTTTGACTCAGATTTCCCACAACAAGATCCACCAGGACAGGTAGCAGAGAAGACAAGGTTTTATCTCAAGAGTTGATTTAGCTGCATCTCTTCATTAAAGCTGCCACAAAAAACATACAAAACTAACAGACAAAGCCATACATTTCACCAGGAGGCTAAGAGTTACAAGAGAAGTTGGTTTTTGAAACAAGGAAATAAAATAGATTCTGTAAACTATCAGCCACAGCAACAACTGGACAGCTTTCATGGGTTTAATAATAAGAGCTGAAACATTATTTTCATAAACACACCAACAAGAGCAGGAAAAAAAAAATCACAATAAACAAAGCAAGTAAAAGAAGTTAAATAAGGCAACTGAAGACTGAGCTATGGCTTCAGACTGAGCTGTTCTTCGTATAAACAACGCTCCAGTTAGAGATTAGGGGCAAGAAATAGAACTCATTAGCTCTTCTTCAAGGTTCATGATTCAAATCTGACAAAACACACACTTCAGTGTTTCCAAGCTTAAAGAAAATTCCAACAGGGTCATGGAAGATGCTATTTATAACTGGCTTAATCTCTGGGCACTCAAACACAGCTTTTGTACATACACATATTTTGTTAGCACTTAAAAGGGAGAAAAAAAATATAGAACTCTGCTACTGAAAACTTATTTGCATTTTCTTAACTTGTGGGTGATTAAGTTTTTCTTGTTATCTGCTCCAGACTGAACTGTACCAAAAAACAGCCTATAGGTTTTTTTTCAGCCCAAAGCGTACTGGAAAAAATAGGTCCTGGAAAATATTCAGTGACAGAAATGAGACAGATGAACGTGGAAAGTTACCAGCAATTTATTTTTTTCATAGGAAACAAACACTTCCCACCCTCAATGCATCTAACAGCACAGCTGAGATTGTTCTGAACCCTGGAACATCCAGGCAGTGAAATAAATGCATTGAGAAGTGCCCATCACTGGTAGCTGGAAGGGAAGTCCACAACCTTGGTCTGTAAGGTCATGCTACAAACATAAGCATTACTAAGCCCACCATCACTGCTTACATGACTACAAGATGTGAGGAAATATGGACAGACTGCCCAGTTCTACAGGCAGCGGTCAGAAGGTCAACCCACACTGGATGGGTTGGTTAACAGCAGCCATCCTTGGTGGGGTCAACACCAGGATCAACATTATTCAACATTTTTGTGAGTGATCTCTGGGAGATAAGCAAAGCTTGACTAGACAGGGCTGCTCAGAGCCTTGCCCAACTTCAAACTCAGGCACTGAGACAAAGGATTTTACTAGATGACCTTTGTAGATCTCTCTCAACCTTGTCTAAATGTGGTCCAGAAATACTGAAGTCTGTGTCTCTTAAATTACTTATTATATACTTCAAAATATTTTTAGAATGTCAGGGATTGGAAGGGACCTCAAGAGATCATAACTACCAACCTAAGCATACAAGGGGTGAGGAGGGAGGTAATGCATGGCACATGGGCACTCTCAGTGAAAATAGCTGTCTATTCACATGTAGCCTGTTGTATTCTCCCCAAATGATTGAAAGGTTTCAGCTACAGCAGATGGGATCAAGAATGATGTGGCCCAGGCACTGCATCACCCCTTGCAAAGATATATATAGATATTTATGGATGTAATAAAACTCTTGCTACACTTCAGTAACTGCTCTGTACATGTATTGCTACACAGGCTCCACACAAGTCATTTACTCACAGGGCCCTTTGGTATATTCTTTATCAATCTTCTTAAGCAAGTTTGCCTGTTGACCTACTGTAATGTTAAAAGATTCAGAAGCTGCATGTTCCCACCAGCCAAACTCTTGTAGTGAAATTAGATAAGAGCTATCACATAAGCTTTTAATAATGTTGACAATTAGTGACAGCTAGCTGAGCCAACAAGAAACCACTGAACCCTCACATATGTTCTGCTCTCTCCATCGAGCATACCCATCACAGAATGCCATGTGGATATGGCAAAATTTCCCTAATTACTCTCTTAAAATACTAAAAGATCAAATCTGACTGCTGGTGAGCAGCTGAACCCCCCCTTCTTCCCCCAAAACACCATCCTGGTGAGTCAGCCCTGAGTGTTTCTGCTCAAATCCAACACGTGCACACACACACAGGTTGTTCAGTGTCTTACTGTTGTGCATTAGTGCCAGTGCTCAAGAATACCTTTATTACCTTAAATCAAGTTTAGAATTTGGATTAGAGATAGGATTTATTTATATTATACGTTGGAGAAGCACAGCAGAGCATCATCTTTAGCAAAGACTGTCAGTGACATCTCAATGACATGCTGCTTTGAGTTAACAGCCATTCAGCACTCAAAACAAAAGTAGTACATCAATATACACACGTTAGAAAAAAACCTGAGGAGAATCAGTCAGAATCTGTCCTCTTTAGTGCTCTACGAGTGACAGAAATCATCTAGCAGTCATAACTCATAACCAGTCATCATTTCTCTTAAGGTACACCTCAAGGAAACTTGATGTACATCCAAAACTGCCAGCTCGCTGATTTCTGGATGCATCTTTCATTTTCCCTAAGAGTGCAAATCATGTTCTGGAAAGGTGACAGCATGCCAGGGGTACTTAAAATAGAAAGGTCTGTAGCTAGTGAGACTGCAAATACAAACACAGCTATATGTATAGCAGTGGCAGTAATAGCAGTGGCATAGACCCAGAGCAACTCTGTGGTCAGAACACGGCTGGCAACCTGCCCATGGCTTCCTAAAGCCTAAACAGAAGAAAGGGAAACAGCCACTTAAAAGAGTCTGAATGGGCACAATGCAAACGAAATGAGTCGTGACAAATTCACAGCACAATTCTAACCCTTGGGCTTCAAGGTTAGTAAAAATTGAGAAGTTTTGGCACAGGAAAGTGTTGGTAGAAAAGAGTTGCAGAGTGAGCTGATGGCAAATCTGAATCATTTTGACCTTGCTGTGCAGAACAAAGCATTTGCAGCTGGGGCATTGTGTCTAACAGACACTTTCCAAAGAATGGTTTGGGTCAGAAGGGACCTTAAAAATCATCTAGTTCCAACCACCCTGCCATGGGCAGGGACACCTCCCACTAGATCAGGTTGCCCAATGCCTCATCCAGCCTGGCCTTAAACACCTCCAGAGAGGGAGCATCCACAACCTCTCCAGGCATCCTGTTCCAGCATCTCACCACCCTCACAGTAAAGAACTTCTTTCTTAGATCCAGCTTAAACCTCCCTTCTTCCAATTTGCATCCATTACTCCTAGTCCTGCCATCCTAGACCCTGTTAAAAAGTCTTATCCCTGCCTTTCTGTAGGCCCCCTTCAGGTATTGGTAAGTCACTATGAGGTCCCCCCATGAGCCTTCATGAACCTTCCAGGTTAAACAAGTGCTCCAGATAGAACTGTGCCCAAGTCTCATACAATAATGTCATGTTTATTTTTGTCCCTGACTCCAGACTAGGTGCTCCAGCTATATTTGAGCACCTTGGAGTGTTTTAAAGGAAACACACTCACTGACTGAGCAGATTTGTAAAGGGTGTATTAGACTGTGTATTTCAGAGAACTTGGTCCATCACCAAGTTAATGAGATATTTCAGGTCAACAGAAAGAGCAAAACCTACTGTTGAAGAATACTTTTCCAAGTATTTTTTTAAATGGTTTCCATCAGACTAAGAACAAACTATTTTGTCAATTTTAGAATAAGTCTGAAAGCTTTATTTGGTAAACTCAAAGCAAAAGAAACATTTCACAAACTTAATCTGAAAGGTGACTGAGCCTTTAGAACATGATGATCCAGCCAATGGTCAGAGCCACTTGAGCATACAGCCCATCTGGCGGCATCATTCAAGCTACTGGGCACAGCAGCACATGCATCTTGCCAGCAAGGCTTCCCAAAATTTCTGTAGAAAACATTTGTGATCCTTCTGGTAAACAGTGAGAACACTGCACAGAGGGACAGCGAGCAGAGAGGTGACACCATCATCCCATCACTTGTCTCTCACTGCAAGTCCCCTGATATTAACCAGAGTGTATTAATTACTATGTAAAACACAGGAACATCATGGAAAGGCTTAGGATAGAGATAAACAAAGCTTAAATGTTAGAAAATAATGGATTACTTCAGCGGGATGCACAATCACAAGAAATACTTAGCTTCCAGCATCCTTCTTGCAACCAGCACACATTTAAAAGCAAAGGGCACTGACCATGTTACCACCAAGGGTTCATATTTAAGGTACAAAAGTTAAACTTCTTGCTGAAGACAGAAAAGATTGCTCCCAAAGGATGGCTATTCCCTTGACAAGTTAACACCTCCCAACAGCAACCTAGCTCTGGGGACAGCTAAAGTCTGGTTCTCACAGCCAGAGAGGAACTCATGCATTTCAAAGTGACACCATTTCAAGCAGGCAAAGTCACTCCTGTGATAAATCTGCTCATTATTTTATAACAAAAAGCAGCACTGTGTTACTGAAGCTCATATAAAGCAATTTCAAACAGACCAAAAACTGGTGAGGGAATATATGTTGTACAAATAATTTGTTCTATTTCTTAGAAGGGGAAAAAATAAGCCCTAATTCAATATATTCTGAAAAGAAGCGTAGCTGACTGTGTAGGACATTTCTCAATGCAAAATTTAGCATCACATTTGGTGAAATAACCTTATAGATAGGAGAATGGAGAGGTCTCCACCTAGCAGGAGCCACCAGAAATCACTGCAGGAGAGGTCCTGCTTGTGTTTGTTTTCAAAAATGATCCTTTTCTAGTTTCTGTGTCCACCTCGTTCTCAATCATAAGGCTGAGTATTTGGTCCAGAGAAGATTGTTTTTCTGTCAGCTTTTCTCGAGACAACACATGCAGGAGGTGAGGCTGTGATTCAGCCATTCCAAGTCCTGTAGTCCCTTCAGTGCTCAACCCAGATGCCAAAAACAATTTACACTTCCAGAGGCCTTCAGGAGCAGTCACCCACCAACACACAAAGATGGCAGGCTGGCTAGATCTACAGGTTTACTAGACCAGTCTCCATGCTCCTCAATTTCACTAAGGTCAGTGTGATCAGTCTCCAAAACTTCTCTCACCACCTCGTTAAGACAGGCTACAAATTTCAAGACAAAGTTGCTCGCCCTTTTTTCTCCTTCCCCTTCTTCCAACCCCAAGCTTAGGATGACAGGCTGCAGACAAGATGAACTGAATTCAGGTTCATNCCAGATGCCAAAAACAATTTACACTTCCAGAGGCCTTCAGGAGCAGTCACCCACCAACACAAAGATGGCAGGTTGGCTAGATCTACAAGTTTAGCAGATCAGTCACCATCCTCAATTTCACTAAGGTCAGTATGATCAGTCCCCAAAACTCAGGCAGTTCTCTCACCACCTTCCTAAGACAGGCTCCAAATTCCAAGAGAAAGTTGCTTGCCCTTCTTTCTCCCTCCAGCTTGGTCTTTCTCACCCTCAGTCCCAAGCTTAGGATGACAGACTGCAGATAAGATGAACTGAATTCAGGTTCATAGTCTACAAACAGAAAAGCCATTGTTTAAAGTTCTTGGGCCAGAACTCAATGGAGACTCAAAGTAGATGGCCCAGACCACCCTTGGTCAATCTCAACAGAACTCAGTACAGCTCCTTTGACTTTCCTAAATATAAAAGAAATCAGGACAGATGACTGTAGGAAACACCTTCAAAGTACTTGCTGAGAACAAAATGTACAAATCCCTTCACTTGAAACATCAGAAGTTATATTCTTCTAATAACAAAGTGATGTTCTTGCAGCCATGGGGAACACAGGATACAAGCAGTTCAAGAGCTTAGAAGGACACTACTTGATTAGATCAACACAAACACTTGGGGGAGGAAAACAAAGAACTTGTCCACTAAAAGTGTATAAGGCTTGCAGGTGGTCACTCCTAGAACCCCTCAGACCAAAAGGCATCTTCTTTGTTTTGGTGTCTCACATACAAGGCAGAAGAAGGGCAAAAAGATCATGGACAAAAGCCATTTCTCTCTTTTGAGGTCAACATAGCTGTATTCCAGGTCTACCAGTCTCAGCATCTACTTTCCTACATGATTCTCAAGACAACTACAAGACAATGTTTGCCTGATTCTAGACCAAATCTCAAATACCATTAAGCACACTGCTGCTCCAGTAGCAGCTGGATTATCAGCAGCAACACAGAGATTTTTCACATGCCATTGGTTGCATAAACCAAGAAAAAACACTGCCATAGTGGAACAATTGAGATTTCTTATGAACTAATAATTGAACCATACAAACATTAATTGAGTCCTTTTCGCTACATTTTGCAGAAGCCCAGCTCTTAGATGGAAAGCCAGCTCTGCTTCAATTTGATTAGTTTTGGGAAGGAAGGGAGTGGAGACACATGAAATAATTAATTGTTTGTGAACATAAAGGTTCTGATGCAATCAAGCCATCACTTCCAATTCAGTTGGCAACATTTTCTTTGTAGGAACATACTAAATCTGAATTCTCCCCTATCTATGATAAGGGAATAGTTTTAACATCATTAACATCAGGCAGCACAGCCTTCAACACTAAATTGCAGTTATTCCACTACCAGAAGCAAAGAATTCTGATTTGAGAATCAAAAGAATCTGATTGAGAACCAAAAATGTGAGATGTAAGCTACAAAGTGCACATTATGGCTGGTTTGGAGTACAGCTGGTATGGAATCCCAAAGGATATGGCACAGAGGGAGATAGGGAGAAAAAAAGGTACTAGGGCAGGTGAAGGGAGACAAGAAAAGAAGGCCAGAAATGTGTGGACAATATTACTATCATCACAGTAAGGATGGAAGAATACTCATCTAGAGCATTGTAGATGGATAAAGGACAGAAGTACATTTATGGGTCTGAGAAAAACAGCACCAGCTCTCTCTCTCAAAAAAAAAAGAGAAGTAAAAAAGCCAGTTAAGAACACAGAAAACAACAAGAAACCCCAAAGGCTTTTTGGTTTTGGTCTGTTTAAGGAAAAGTCAAAGCTAGAAGTGTTGTGTAACAAACATTAAGTGACAACTTCAAGAAGTGGCTGGTCAGAGTTCACTGCCAGTGCATGGGATCACACAGAACAACTCCTGGCCACGGCCATGAGCAGAAAGTGCAAGAACTTCCTTTCCCAGTAATCTGATGAATAAGAAGTAGCCAACTGTATCTGCTGTTACTGTCTGCCACGTATCTCCCACACCACAGCTTCAGCATTGACTATGGAGCTATTCCTACCTGTCAAAGAATATCATTGCCAGTCACTTAAAACCATGATTAGCAACTAAGCCAGCTCTGTCTGCAATATTCTGCAATATTTTCTAGTAAATCTTGAGTTTCAGAAGCTCGTGGAAGAGTTTTGCTCAATGACACTAAGATGAAATATAATTCTAAGACCTGGCAAGGACAAGGGCTCTGCTCCTGACTGCACCACCTGAGGGGAAGCTGCTCCCTTTTCTGTTTCTATTTCCACATTTGCAAAGGGGGAATGATGATAAAGGCTTGTTCTATAAGGCATTTTTTTGAGTTAGGAAACACAGACACTGTTGTCCAAGCACAAACAATGGTCCCTGTTCTAAAGAAAACGGAGAAGGGCCAAGCACTTGGATGTATAACCCATGCAGAGATGCATACCAAGGGTGGGCAGCCTGGTAGAAGGTAGACTCAGATATCTCCAGCAGCCTGGCATCCTGGTGGGATGCCAATGGGATTCCCAATGGTTTGGGTTGGAAGATCCAACCCCCCTACCATGGGCAGGAACACCTCCCACTACACCAGGTTGCTCAGTGCCTCATCCAGCCTGGCCTTGAACACCTCCAGGGATTGAGGGGGCATCCACAACCTCTAAAGAAGAAGACACACACCTCTCCAATTGCCTCCCCTCCCAGCACCATCCAAAACAACAATCCTTACACACTTAGCATTTCACTGCACAAGTGGCTAAGCACTGACTGTGCTTTAAGTTCCAGACAACATGGGGAAAAAATAATTATGAGAAGCATCTGGGATGCTGGAAGATTCTCTTATTCTCAGTGTGTGGTATTTGCCTCTGAAGCTTTTCCTCACGTCTCTGCCCAGATGCGAAGCGAAACTAGTTAAGTAACAGTCTGGTTCAACCGTGATGATGCAGAGTTTCTAATGAGGGACTTCCCAAGAAAATAATGCCCAGACTTTGAGTAATAATTATTCATGCATCTTATAAATAAACACAGCTCCTATTACTTTTAATTAGAGACAGTTTCCATCCAGGAGTTATGTTCCACTTTAAATATCTACAGTGCAAAAAGAAACCCTGCAACTTTTCTCACAGTGATGGAGGAGCTGAGGAGTGGCCTAAGTCAAAATGGACTTACTGGAGATACCTTTTATAACAGCTTGTTCCTTTTAGAGAACATTTTAAAAAAAAATCAAAATTTTCTCATCTACATACATTTTAATGAAACCAATTGTTTAAGCAGGTGAAGGTTTTGCCCATTCATATTACAAGTATTAAACAAACCAGCTGTTGAATGAATTGCTTCTACAATTCCAGACTCACACCCAGAGGCTTGTATTTTGCTACATTCCCTTGGTTATTTTACCAACTTTGGGTGGGATTGTTCTGTCCCTCCACCTGGTAAAAGCCTATATACCAAAGGCACAAAATTTGGGCTTTTTATACATCTCTACCACCCATATACTGGCACATTATGGGATGAGTGCACATTCACTCATGTATACACCAAGTTTCTACCTGCCACACATAAGACAACTAATTATTTCTTTGCAGTGCTGCAGCACATAGGAGCAGTCACTGATCAGCACTTTATACACACAGCACTACACAAATAGCAAACATGACCACTAACACCCAAAAAAACTTACTATACAAGTCAGACAATGTAAGAAACATGAAGGGGCAGGACTGAAGTGTTCCAGGAGGCAGCAAGTAGCAGTACCTACAATAGATGCCAGCCAAAGGGATTAGTTTCTCTCTTTTTTCAATAATGATAATAAAAGAACAACCAGTTCCTACCATGGATCTTCGCTTTGAAGGGAGGAGAAATACTTCTTCCATGCTTAAGTCAACTGCAACAAGGCCAGCAGGCAGAAGGTTTTACTGGCAGCAGCAGCACTATAATGGGAGTTTTTCTTCTCCTTCCTCCCCAGGTGCTGCTCTGCTGAAATTGCCCCTTCATTTTCTACAGGTGAAGTAGATTTTATGTAATGCTGCCATAAAAAGTGTTGCAGCAGAAAATATGGGGATCATCTCCACCTGCCAATTTACCCCCGTGCTGGTAAGCTGAAGATCTCAAGGGAAAAAATGGAAGATGGAGACAGATGGAAAAAAAAGAGCTAACAAGGCTGTCTCTTTTCAGAATATCTCCATCAAATGAAAACCCAAAGAAAGTGAAGAGATGGGGAAAAAAAAAAACCAAAACCACAAGATGAAAGAAAGCAAGGTAAGACTCAGCGAGATACCTGCTGAAAAAGCTCAGTGAGGTTACACACCCAGCTCTCTGGTCCTCTCCCCAGTTTAGCTCCACACTGGATCAGAGGGAAGTGCCTCACATCAGGAAAGAGGGTGGAGCTGACAGAACATTTCCTGGGCAATCACAGGAGCAATAAGCAGCTTGTTTGTCCACCCAGTGCAAATTGCAGGAACATCAACACTGCTCAAACACACAGTGAGCATCCTGAAAGCTACTCCATCAGCCCCATGCTGCCAAGGTGAAAGAAGCCAGTTATAACCAGTCCCTGTGATAGTAAGCACTGGAGTGGGTGTCACCCACTAAAACATCCCAGAGGTTCCCCTGTGCTACCACGACAGACCTGAAAACATGGCATCAGCTCTCTGCCAGTCCCCTAACTTATTTACTGATAATTTCAAAAGGCTCATGAGGTTTAAAAATCATGAAACTGTGCCCTAATGGAAAAGGTGAATGAGCACAGAGAAAAAGCTTCTGTAAAGTGAAGCAGATGGGCTGCACCACAAGACAAACCTACAACAGTGTATTTCAAAGTAGGAATGGAAGAAGATGAAGGATCTTAACGCATCCAAGTAATTTTACCAACAGATAGAAACCCTTCAAAGATGGGGAGGGAGGGCAAAGGTGAGAAACAAGGAATGGGGAGCCTAGTAGAAGAAGTGCTGCATTCTGGGGGATGCTAGATGGATGTCAAAGAGTAAGAAAATTCAACCTGGACTAGTGAGAGGTGTCCCTGCTATGGCAGAGGGGTTGGAAATAGATAATTTTAAGGTCCCTTCCAAACCATTCTATGATTTGACATACCTAATTTCCAGCAAGAAAGAATGGACAAGAGACAGAACCTGAAAAATCCCAAGTTCTCCTTCATGCTGCCTCAAAGACCAAATGGTTTTCTAGAGATGTGGTCCTACTTACTCCATAAGAAGGACCAAAAGCACAACAATGAGAAAGATGGTGGACAGAGCAAGAAAATTAAGTGGAAACTCACCTTAATGTCAGCTTCAAGCCAGTTCCTGTTGCTGTCCCAAAAACCCTCCAGACAAAGCACCTGCCTGTCTCACAAGTCCCTGCCGCCTTGTTCCCAAAGATAACCCATCACCTACCCTCACACATCCAGCCAATACCTTCACATCCCATACTATTTGTCTTTCTCATCTTCTTTTCATCCTCATAGCAGAGCTATTACCCACAACACCCCTAATCACGTTTAATTGGTGTAACGCTCTGTGCTAGAGATCCATAATCTTCAAAGCATCCTCCAAACAAACTACAGCAGAGGAGATTTTCCCCTTCTGCTCGAGGCATTTGGCAAGAGGACAGCAGCAGACATTACACCAAGTGGCCTGCTTATTTCCACTCCCTGAGTCACAATCCTATGCATCAAAGATTGATTTCACACCTACCTGGGGATGAATGAGCTTTCCTAAATGTTTATGACAACCTAAAGAAAAAAAAAACCTACACAATAGGCAGCAAGGGGAAGGTATGACTCACCAAGTGTTTGCTAATCTATAGCTGATCCTCAGAAGTTACTACATTTGTATCATATTGCAGAAACAAACAGATTTTCAACACTTATCTCAGACCTACAGCACTCGATGGTAACAAGCTACCACAGCTACACAGTGACCTTCTCCAGAAAAGAAAAAATATCAAGTTATCAGTCAGAAAA
>VZTY01032523.1:0-27925 GCA_013400935.1 Turnix velox
ATTTCGTTCTCTTTTTGGCCATCAGAACCTTTATTTTTGGAAATGTCAGTACTCTGTGTTCAGACATCCACTGATAATTTGCTACAACAGCTACCCATAACAAAAAAGAATATACTTGAAAAAAGAAAACAATAATAAAGAGTGAAATTTCTTGATTAAAGGATTCTGCTTCATCCAGGTCTCTTTGGGTATAACCCTAAATAGAACAAGTCAAATATATCTCTATAGCTACTACTGGAATAGAGAAGCCACTTAGGTTTCACAGTACATTAGAGGGAAGACAAATCTAAATCCAAATGGTTATGGACACAGATACAAATTTGTGGTCTCAGTCCTGCAAAGAGATTGGTGGGAGCAGCCAAGGTCAGTGTGTGTTTTTCAGTATGAAAAACTTTTGCATGTCCATGGACACCGAGAATTCTATTTTGATTCAAAATGCAACCTGAGCCTCAGCACAATCTTTAGTTAAAGCATGCCTCAAGCAAATTAGAATCAGAATTTTAGTTTGACTGTTCTAGGACATTTTGTCACCTTGTTTCTGAAGAATAAAAGGGGAAGGAAAACTTTACTTTTCATCAATATGAGATGGATTTTGCTTTTAATATGCACTATTTTTAGCTTTTTCTTAGAAAGGTTTTACCAAGCTGTAATTATAGGTGATTTAACATGTCACTGGGAGATTACACACTTAGAAATAAAATAAGGCAATTCTAAGTTTAAGAATTCTTGAATCAAGGCTCCTAGAGATGCCACAGAATAGGTAACGCTATTTTCCACTTTTAAATAATACTTCAAGTAATTTGCTCTCCCCTGTAAGTAATTTCTCATATTTCTTTTAAATTAGCTGAATGGTGAGACACTAAAGTCATTGAAGAAGAAAGTGAGGTGCTCCAGGTGCCACGGTAGCCCATGGCAAGGACTAAGATGAGGCAAGCTGTTCTTGTGCAGCCCATAGAACAGTAGCCCATGGAGAACCCCATGACAAAGTAAGTGGATCTGCCCTAAAGGGAGCCATGTTTCATATTGCTGATTTAAATGTTTCTCATTCAGCATCTTCCATCAAGCAAACATCTTTCTGCTCTAACTTTTATGTGAGGTGGTAAATCTGTGAGTAGAAGAGATGAAGAACAGTAGCTACCTAAAAAGCCATTCACGGTGAAAATGGCAGTGGGGGTGGTGAAACACTAGAACAGGTTACCCAGAGAGGTTGTGGATGCACTGTCTCTGGAGGTTTTCAAGGCCAGGCTGGACAAGGCACAGAGCAGCCTGATCTAGTGGTAAGTGTCCCTGCCTATGGCAAGGGGGTTGGAATTTGCTCATCTTTAAGGCCCCTTCTATGATTCTATCCTTTTTGTTAAGTATTGCTTTCATTTCCTATTACATCCATTTAATCTTTTTTTTCCCCCCTCATATCTGCATGAATTACTACTGAAGCAGTAAATCAGTGTGTAGGTGCCCCCCACAGTGTCCCATGAGGTGGGATTACTGGTGTAGACTGCACACCTAACTGATCTTTCTATTGCTAACACTAAAAGGAGAAAAACGGTGTTGAATACTTCTACCACCTCAAATGGTTTCCCTGTAGACCTTTTACTCAGTTAGCACTTGGATCTGAAACATTTACCCCTGCAATAATCCCAAAAATTGCTGTCACAAAACATTTAATTCTGACCCTCTACAAGAGGTACTTCAAAACAGTGGTGTTTATTGGTTTATCAAGAAATTCTCTATACAGGAATGTAACAGTGAAACCCAACTGGGTCAAGCCAGAGTTATATTACTGGCTAAATCTGTATCCCTGCTACTGATGGAGTAAGGTCTGCACTGAGGCATTTCAAGTTGCTTCCCTTCAGACTTTCTTTAGTGTGGTTCTGTGAACTAAACTCATCTTGGTGCTGAAAAATGAGCTCAAACTCTATTAACTAGCACTCAAAAGCCTAATTACGGATCACAGTCTTGACAAGAGAATTGCCTCGGAGCTCCAGGACTTCACGACTTTAAGGCTTTCTTTCATGAGGAGGAGATGTGCGATTTTCACATCAATGGCTTGGAACTTAGCAGCACATTCAGTAGCATTGAACACACAATGAGAGGTGGATGACACATGTCAGGTCTCAGTTTTCTGTTCGCATATTCGGAGACTGGGATTTGTGTGAACGCCTCTTTAGACACAGGCTCCTACAGTCAGCAGAGAAGCCAGCAGTCCCAGTCTGGAGTCTTAAAATTGCATTCCTCATGATGTGCAGGTTCTCTGTGTATACATCTGTCCCTTACTCTGTGGCATTTGCCATGAATTAGATGTGATCTAATGAACCTTTATGGAACCTCCAGCTGCCAAGACACTACAAGTTCCATTCTTTATTTTGCTTTGGTTTGTTAAAAGCAAAAAAAGCAAGATGATTCTTTATTTTGAGTATGTTTTTCAAAGTCTCTGTTTTTTCTGCTGAAAAGACTATTTTTTTTCCTGAACAAATCCCAGTTTTTGAAAGTCGTCTTGCAACACAGAAATTAACTTTCATATTCTCCCCACCACTTAATTTGTAACTGCAAGCCAGTGGAGCAGGTGTCTGTGTCATCATTCACAGTAGCTGCTCTATATGCACTTACCTGCATTACACACTCCTTCCAAAAACTAAAGGAACTTTAGAAATTATCTGAGATCTTCAAGACTCCCTTCACAGAGAGTATGCAAAGAAAGAACATTCCTAGCTTGACAGGATCATGGGAAAACTGAAGTGTTCAAATGAAATTTAAAGCTTCAGGGCTGGAGAAAAGGGAAGTAAAAACTCATGGGAAAACAATGTTCATTGAAACAATTGTTATTTTAAGCCCAGAAAGTAAAATACGAGAATATATTAAGTAGGAATTACAATTTTCAACCTTCTTTACTGTTGATAAAAAGTATCTGTAGGTGAAGGGTTCCCTAGATTAATTAATTTATTAAAATAGTATTTCACATAACTAATTTCTGCCCTTTGGACTGATCCAGCGTTGCATTTCGAGTATCTTGTAACTTCACCGAGAAGGCTTAGAGAAATACACATATATTGATAATAACGGCATTGTATATACGCAGTCCCAATCTATAGTATTTGCTTTCTTTTGGCACAGTCTTCTACTTTTGCTGCCTTGGGAGAATCCTGAATGGAAAAGGATTTTTCTGAGGTCAGCTGTACAAACCTCTGTCCCTAGACCCCAGTAACCACAAATTATTTGATTGATTCAATTCAGTTTTTTCAGGAGGATGGCTAGTAGACAAATGTTACAGTATGTACCACTGATTAAACAGCACAGAGGACCATGAAGCCTGGGCTAGCAATGCAACCAGACAAAAAACAACTATCTCTTATTTTCAACTAGTAATGTCTGAAGAAAATGTGCTGGAAAGCATTGTCCAATAAAAGTAATGAACTTCTATCTGAGAAAAGCATCTGTGTTCTAGTCTTAAATGCATATTTAACTTAAACAAAAGCTGATGTACTCCCTAATCTTTCATGCCTTCTCAATCATCTGACAACTCAGTCTTCTGCCTCTCTATTAGGTGTCTTCCTTGCAGAAAAGGCTTCTCTCAATGTAATAAGAAATAATAGTTGTTTCTAGCCTCCTTCATAAATGTATATTTAATTAATCAGGTTGTTGTTATACTACTTTGGAGGCATGAAAATTCCAAGTTAATTAAGCATACTGTAACTAGAGGCATCTACATTTTCCTAAATGTTTGTTAAGCAGCATGTAAAATGCCAGAAATCTTCTTGGCTGTTAGTTTGTAAATGAAGTTTTAAGGTACATCTAAGAATAATAGAGCTATGCCCCAGCAATCAAATTGCACAGGCCTAAAAATATGTTTAATGAAATGTATTACTCCAAGCATAGATCTGACCTCTGATATTCAGGTACTTTATTTGCAGGCTTCCTAAGGGACTTGCATACTAGCCTGAGAAAGAACTCAGACAATGTTTTTGTGAAGCATAAATGAATCACCAGTAATGATGGCCACAATTAAATAAATTGTACTTCTATTAGACGCTAGTAAGGAGGTCACTGGGGATTATAAAATGATACAGTAAACCCAAATGGCAGATTAAATCAAAGTTTAGCAGTTGAGGATTATCATCAATCTTGTCACAGGTCAATTCTTAGCTCTGTGGCAAGGTACCATAATACAACTGGCAGTCCTTAGATTTTCTATTAAGATTGGCATTGATCTTATTTCTTTGGAACAGCTCTCATGAAAAGTGACTTCTCTTCTAGCTATAGAAACTTTGTTAATCCATTTAAGTTTCCTTCATTTATGAAGCAACCCAGAGGTTTTGATTACCTTGGAATCAATACCTCATTCTCACCTCCCACAGAGGACATCTACTGGTCTTCTAGGAAGAAAAGAGGGCTGCAGTGAAAAAGTCTTACAACATCCCACCCCATGTGAGGTACTTCGCAACATACACAAGTATACATAATCACAGAAAAGCATCAGATTATGACTAAAATTTGGTTCAAAATGAAAACATTTAGCTACTGACACAAATTTTACAGAGTAATCTGTTACAGGATAAGCAAAAAAGAGAAGATTAACTACTTTGTATGTATTAATATGTTAATTGTCTGAGTGAATTGGAAATACCTTTGTACCATACAGCTGAACCCACACTATTCATGCAAAACTATAACAAGGATAAATTGCTCAAGTTTTCTCCTTGCCTGAAAACCAATTCCAAGCCATGAAGTCTTAGCAGAACCTTAGCATACTCATTCCAGCATTGTTACTGTGGAGAGTCAAGTGGATTATGTTCACTTGGCAACTGGCAGTCTCTGCACTCAAGGATATTTTGCTTTGCTCGCTAATCAGCTATTCCCCCTTTCACTGGGAAGCTCTCACAGTCTGGAGGGTGATTTGGCTCTAAGCTCCATTCTGCTAAGGGACTTAAGAACACGGGCTGACTCTCTCACTTAAAAGTATCTGGAAGGCTTACATAGGCTCAAAAGTGATCCAAAGCCCAGGGCTGAATTTCATTAAAAGCTGTTGACAACAACCCGGTTCCAATTTATAGCAGAAAGGGAAGAAACCGCTATTTGTTGTGATGAATATATGAACTAAACTTTCATAAAAGTAAAGTGCTCACACAATGTTCAATATAGCTTTCACTTACTGGAACATGTTTGTTTAAGATATTATACTATGGTTTTATATATGTATATTATTGTAAAAAGCACCTGGGTTTGTTGCACTATATAAAATTACTCTTAACTCCCTTGTGAAGATATTTAAGCAACTAAGTGGCATTTTAGTTTGAGTATTCTGCATGAAGCAGAATCTACCAAATAGAATGTATCACTGATTAACTTTAAGTATTTTTTGAAATCTTAGCTTAGCACTGTGGATCTGAACTGCTTAAATACACACCTTGAGAACAAGTCCCTGCTGTTGGAGTTTGGGATATATTGAAGAGAGAATGATGGGAAATTACACATGAAAAATCCTCATCAAGGGACAGAGTTTAAAAGATGCTAGTCTGACTGCTTTAGCTCATAAATAGGATTTTCCTGTGCATGCAAAGCTGAATGACAGTTGCGAAACTTACAGGTTCTTTCACCAAAGCAACCTCTTGGTTGCTCCCCACATGCAAGATATGAGATGACACTACATCAATTAACATGAGAGTACATGTAATAGACTCGTAGAGACAGGGTTTAAACAAATTCCTTTCCAGTGAATGCACATGAACGGAATCAGTTGCCTTCTCCAGAGAAAAGACACCTTTTTTTTCTAGTAGGTTACTATTTGGCTATATCACAGACAAATAGAAATCCTCACAAAAATCAGCTCAGTGTGCAAGGCTTACCACACTGGGGAAAGAGCTAAAGAAAAAGATTCCCATCCAAATACTTGATTTAAGATATGCTACTCTCATGCATGTTAGAGTACTAAAAGTAATGATTATGTGCATTCTCTTACAATGAGGATGTGAAGCAACTAAAAATTTACAGACTGGCTACCTGGGGACAGGTTTTTTTTTTAGAAGTAGCCTGTAAGTAGTAAAGAACTGGGTCCATATTCACTGCATTTAGTAGCCACCAGCCTAAAAGTTAGCAGCTATATAGCACGAGAGTGAGTGAAATCAGGCTGAAATATTTCCCTTCTGAAAGTGGTGGTCACCCATATCCTTAGCAATGTTACTTTTGTCCCCAGTGCTGTTTTTCAGTCATACTTTCACTTTTTTCTTCTTCAGAGGATGAGGTTGTGTCAGTGCAGTTAGTATCTGGAAAGGCATGCTTGAATATCTCAAGTATTCGGCATATATTTGTTGAGTTCATTAACTCTCCCCACACATGAACATCTTCCCTCTGCACTATTCTTTCTTGTTTTGCCTTCCATTTCTCTCTCATATTGCACTTAAAAGTAGCAGCACGAAAATGTTCAATTGTCAGTTTGGCTTAATATATCTTCTTCAACCTTTAATCCAGTTCATCAAAGCTCATATCATTATGAAGTAAATTTTTGTCACACTGCCTAATGCATACACCCACATTACCTCTCTTAACACAGTGCTTAAAATGGCATCCTGCTAAAGGGTACCTTTTAGACTGCTGATAATCTCTTCATTGTGTCCTTTTCCCTGTTGCACTGATGCCTGTTTTCAAAAGTGACTCCTTTAAAGTGATTTTGATTAATAATGCCTGATTCACCACTACACACATCTAATCATAATTAAAAATTGTTATAATTTATGGAAAAACTAAGCATATAATAAAGGTAAAATGTCAAAGATTACAGCATGCAGCCTTTGTCTGGAGTTATTATTCCATAGCAAGACAGGGGCTCTAGAGGAAAGCAGTGTTTATTTGCATTCTAATAGAGAGACAATCCTTTTCTGAAAACTGCTACTGTTTCACAGTAAAGGTATGTCTGAATAGGCATTTTTCAGCATTTCTAAGACATTCAAGTTTCCTGTTAAATTACCATATCCATTTAATTTTCTCAGCTGAAACTATAGTAGAATAGCTACATAGAGCATGGGGTTATTCAGCAAAGAAGATAATAGTATGGTGGCAATACAGCTCCATTGCAATGCTTAGAGTGGTACTGGCTGGCAAGACAGACTCTTATTCTCCTATCCAGTCAGACCCCCATGAGCTATGATCAGGCTGACTACAGCACATCGCTCCTCTGGCGGAGGAGATATCAAAGAGTGTGACAGGGAAGGCTGATTACATCTGCATCCTTCCAACTGGTATATCTGCACTCAAATGTATTGATTTTGCTAAATATTTTATTTTTCAAAAAGCCTAAGAAAAGATTATTGAAATGCAAAACTGTATAGGCAAGGTACTATTTATTTATGTAGCATCAGTAGCAGAGAGTTCATAATGATATTCTTTCCTGTGAGAAATAAACAAAAAATTGAAATACAGTATCAGGCCTGGAAACACTACATCATTAAGAGTCTACAGATGCTCGCTCCAGATGGGGTTTTAGTGCTACTTTCTTCTCTTTCTGAAAAAAGTAATTCATCTTTTGTGACTTTTTTTTCTCAAGAATCATTAGATTAGGCTTCCCCATAAGACTGAAGGGATAGGACAAGTTCCATTCTGTTCCTGTCATTCTTTGGGTATAATTGCAACAAATACATGTGGTGCAATAGGATCCTCTAGCTACAGATCCACTCCGTGTCACATGTCAAATGCAGTTTATCCTCATGCCAATAGATAAGTGATCTTTTGACAAGAAGCTACATCTCAGTAGGCTGAGTCCTAGGAGGTATTTATAATGTAATATGTATTCCCAGCATAAACCTTTCAACCTAGCAGAGTGCAGTTCTGAGGAAAGATTCAGAGGATGATTTGGTGACATGATTTGATGTTTGTCCCTTGTGCATAGAGCAGCAAGCTGAGTATTCATCAGGTCTTCACAGGATGTTAGTAACCTAAAGGGACAACCAAGTGATGTGTGCAGGAACAAAATATTCTCAGGACATTTCACAATTTAATAACCCAGTGGAGTACAGCTACCTGAAGTTATTTGTGACCTCTAGCATGATGTTAGTAATACAAAGATAAGTTCAGGTGATGTGTGAAGCTAGCACAATTTTCTCATTAAAGAAAAACACAAGAATGATTAATAGAATCTTTTAAATCTGCATTAATATCCTTAACCAGAAAACTTGTGTAGAAAAGATGATGTTTTAAATGTAAAGCTTCTTTCAGTCTGAATGGTTCCAAAATCCATTATACATCATGTGACTACCTCAGGACTGAAAAGCCAGCCATCCTTTGTTGCTTAATAATTGCGTTTTATTTTACCATAATTCGGAGGACTTTTATTCTTGAACCTGCATCCAACTCTGTTACGTACAGTGAAAAAGATCAGCAAGACAGTCACCGTTCTTGCAGCAATCTAAATAAAACAGATAAAATCAATGCACAGAGATAGATATCACATTAAACAGTGATATAATTTTGGGCAAGAAGTTTGGTGATTATCTTGGTATAATACCTTCAAAAGAATGACAATTTATCGTTCAGCTTTTCTGACAATTTGCAAGTCAGTCTAAAAGAAGTCAAGGGTAAAAACTGCAGAGAGCAACATATGCACAGGCTTGGTGTTCAGTACCAGAATTCAGCATTCAGAGTGTGCAATTGGTCACCAAAATCTCCTGATATTGCCTCCATTTTAATTAGAGCTTTCTAATCAGAAGCCTTAATGAACTCACTGAGACTTTTGACTTTTTAATAACTAGGTAGAATAGGAGATCTAGTGAATGTAATTAGACAACGTTAGCCCTTCTTTTTTTCAATCAGTGAGCTATTTTGAGTGAAGCATACAGACAGCATACCCAAGGTCAAACTCTCCTTCTACTAGGAACAAAATGAAGTATAAGCTCACTGGCATACAGTATTCAACCTTGCCACATTCATAGGAAGTAATTGCATTTTCATACACATGTACAATTCTTTTCACCACATTTGAATTCCATTTATTCTACCTACATACCATACCTTTCTGAGAAATAGTACATTCATGGAGCACTTCATCTAGTGAGGATATAGGCTCTTCTCTAGCTAAGCAGAGCCACCTTTCCAGCATTATATAATCCAGCAATGCTATCTCATCCCACTGCTTCAGCTTATTCATCCACTTTATCCTCTGCTTAAAATTATCATCAGAGGGGAAAAAACAGAGTTTACACATGGTAGTTTTTTAAAGGACAGAGTGCACATTTGGAGAGTACTGTTCATGATGATCTTGTAGACACTTTAACTGATATAAGCACTAATGGAATCAGGAATCTAAATAACAGCTTTTGAATTGGCCAAGAAAGTCTTAATAGACAATCTCTCCCACAAATATCAGAGGGTATACATATACAGCAAATAGTAGAAAAAAATTCTTTATGTACATAATGTGAGCTCATCAATGTAAAGAAAGTAATTACAGACTTAAACATATAAGAGCGTATGCACATTGAAAGTACATGTGTGTATACTAACACTTCTGGATCTGAAAATATTTCTTATCTGATGCAAAATATTAGGATAGAGCTTCTAGGTATAAAAGCTGGACTCACCACTAAAGGTAAAGTTCCAATTTTCTTCAACTTCCTTATATCTTCTCTTAATTTTTGGAGATCTTTGTACCCTACTCCAAGACAGCCCAACTTGCAGGTAAAAGTGAGATATGTCATCACAAGAGACTGTAATAGGAGCTATCCAGAGGTAAGTGGTGTGACTCAGTGGAGATGTAGACACCATTGCAATTCAGTTTGTCTAATTAAGTCTGAAGGACTGTGAAGAGAACTAGACCATGTCAGTATACAGAAGCTGGTTGGTACTTGTATTGATTTCTACGGCTCTGACTCGGCACACAAGCAGTTGCCAGAGTTTTAACTTAAACGATACACTTGAGCACATGCACTGCTGCAGCAGGGCTTTTTTCCTTAGGTTTTGTCCCTGCACTTCAGCATTACACTGAATTTCTATGTAGATCCGTTCTTTGATGATGTTCGTGAAAAAGCTGATTTCACGAGTAATTCTGGTAAATGCAAATGTTATCTGAATGTTCTCTGTTCCACTTTTTCTCGATGCAATTGGACTGTTTTTAAAAGTTCCTATAGATGTCAGTATAAAAACAGTAAGATTTCAGGGCATTTGAGATTCTACAAGATTTCACTAAATTAAATACAATCCTTTTAAGATCAATTACAGGTAGAGCTGTTGTCCAAGTTTCCTTGTATCTGTACTATCAGATTATATTTTGAGGGTAGACCATTAGCATTAATACCAGGTTTGGAAAGACAGAGTACATGAATTTACCTAAATATACTTCATAATGAATGTAATGCAGTAAAAATCTAAGAAGAATGCACACAGGAGATGCACAGTACTGAAGAATTTGTTCCTTTCATATGACAGCACAATATCAGGGCTCAGGTTTTGTAGCTGAATGCATTATTGTGTATTACACTGTTTTATGCAGATTCCTAGTTTACAGCAAATGCAATGTAATTCAGGTCAGGCTTCTTTTATTACAGACTCTTGCACTGATTGTGCTCTAAGACATGCAGACACAGTCCTACAAAGTTCAGTAGAACTTTGTTCTTTTACTTCTAAAAGTAAAAGGCCCTGACTCTTTGAATCAGCCAAGGAAGAAATCCTGCCTGTGAAAGATGCCTACTTTCCTCTACCACCTACTGTGGCCACATTAGTACAAATTATATATTTAGATAACAGTATTCTCTTTCAGGGTCTCATTAATGTGGATTTGGTGGAAGTATATTTAGAATTACTCTACACTGTACATTACTTGCAGAATTTTACAGAAATCAACAAGACCGGAGATCAGTCATGATAGTCCTCCTCAATAAGGGAGGTTAGAGATAAACTTTGATTTTAAAAGAATCAGATCCTTAATGAAATCTCTGAAGTTCTTTAAGAAGGATTTGTATCACTCTTGGTATTAACCAATAGAAAAGAGAGAATGGAAGGGGATGTTTTAAATCACAATATATAGAGAAGAAGATCCTTGTCTGAAAAAGCGAAATTAATTCAATGGAAATTGCCAGTAATGTGATAAGGTACTAAAAACAGAAAATCCAAACCATTTCAGATTCTGTTGCCATGCTAAGAAGATTATGGTTCCTAAACACTAGCTCTTCAGATGCTGTTCCAAAGGATTTTGGAATGCTAGTAGAAATTTTATTGGACTAAAAAAACAACACTCCAAAAATCCCAGCTCAGTACTTCTAAATTCAAATGTTTTTTTTTTTTTTGGTATTTAAAAAACCAACCAACCAAAAAGACCCACAAACAATCAAAACACAAATAAACAAACAAAAAGCTTTATTAATACTTCAAGTGGCACTTCAGATGGAGAACTAGTTGCATGAATTTCTCCATTCCTCTCTCCCCCAGTTCAAGATTTCCTTAATGTGATTGGAGTGAGATGGACCAGGAGAGAAGACAAGAGAATTGCTTTCATGCACATCTGGTGCTAAATTTAGTGACTCAGAAGAAAATCTCACACATAGTAAAATGAAAATAATTAAATATGCCCTTGTATGCACAGCCTGTATGACCAATTTTTATTCCAGAGTATTGGCACCTTTTAATACTAAACAAAAAGGATATAAGCAGGATATAAAAAATATCCATCTTTGCATCTGCTTGGCTACTTTCTATAGCAAGTCACCCAAGAGCTATCTTGGAAACAAATTAAGAACAGTACACATTTTATTTCCTATGAACTCTTCACGATGCAGCTTATCTCTTGATAGGACCCTATAAGGTCAAATAGACTTCCACTATCAGCAAGTGAGGATTTGTCTCATATAGTATCATCCATGAAAATTCTATTTTAATATAACCTATGGTCTTATTTTTGTTATCTTTTCAAGATTTGTTCCAGTATCTCATTAAACTTTTGATTAGAAGTCTTTGTGTTTTTAGCCTTCAAATTAAACTCCTTTAAACCTGGGGAAAATCTTATACATTAGTTCAGCTCTGGAAAAAAGAATTGTTTAAGTTCCTTGATATTTTGATAGAAAGTATTTATATCCCTTTCGAGACTGTCATGATATGTTAGGAAACAGAAGAGGGAAAAATGTTCTCTGTTTCTTCATATGATATTTGTTGTCTGATCTCTCACCACCCTAACTGTTGTTCTTCCCTGGTCCAAATATAAACAGAACTCCTTTTCTGTGAGAAAAGATGATCAGAAGTAATCATGATGTCCCCAAATCCTGGCTAATGTACACTGATTTAATATTTCTACACTTCTTAATGTCTAATCCTTTGCAATGCAAACTCTAGGGTGGCATCTGATGGAATCTGTTTACAGAAGACCTGAGAAATCAGTTACACAAATGTAGGCCTTTGTCTGAGGAATTTAATGTAGAGATTTGAGATACCTTTTTTTTCCTTGTTCCCTCATTATTAAGAACAATGTGCAGAATATCTAGTTATAGACAGTTTGATCATTGACATTTTAGGAAAGAACAGCTAACAAATCACTTAAGAGTCCAGTTACAAGATTCAAGAACAAACAACTAGTGTCTGTATTCTTGCTCTTTATGGAGTTAAGAACTAAAAGCTGTATTTTGAATTAATAAATAAAGAGCAAATGCTTAACGGAGTGAATGCATTATGTAGATTAAAAATTACATCAATGTTGAAAAGATTTTTCAGTAGAGTATGCTTATTCATCCAAGAGGAAGTATGCTTTGATGAATGTACTGGCTTGATCACAGTGTAATTTCACAAGCTATCAATCAACTAGTTATAGATTGAGTTCAAAGTCCTTTCATAAATTAAGGTAAAAATTAATCACATACCATTATAGTCTTGCCAAGCACAGATAAAGCCAGTTGGTGACAGCTGAAACAGCAGGGTGATTAAAAAATCCAAAACTATGGCAAAATTATAAAATGTGAAGTAACTAACTGAATTCCTATCTCATGAGCTAATATTGCCATCTTTGTTGTCTCATATTTGCATCCATGCCATGTATTGTCAGTAGGCTCACCCTGTCATCAGCAGAAATGCAAGGGCAACTGTTAGTTGCCTCTACACCTTAGTCATCCTCCGTTACTACCATGGGTACATATTTGGTATGCAAGAAAATCCACAGTTGCATGTGTTTATAACTTCTTCCATAACTGCAAATATACCTTTTCCTTCTATTTTTTTTAAGACTTCATATGTACTCTTGCCTTATACTAGTGTCTAAATGGTGAAACTTGAAAGAAAAGATAGTAATGTGCCTTTAAGTTTTAGAAGTATGTTAAGAGACTTTTCTAAACTCATGTCTAAGATAATAAATTGCAAGTTAATTTTAATATTATTCCAGAGTCTTGAGTTTTCAGCTGAATAATAAGTTCGAGGTAATATTCTACATGCCTGTAATTGTAATTGCATATTAAGAGATGTTTGCATGTTTTTTTTAAGAAAGGAAAATTAGTTTCGAATGGATGGAAAGTTAAATGTAGCTATACAATATAAAAATGTTAATTTGAAAATAAGCATAACATCAAGAATAATGATCTTCAAAATCTGACTGAAGAGATTAAAGGGCATATTTTCTGATACTGATTTCTTTTTTTCTTGTTCCAGACGCAAAACTTGAGTCATTGCCTCTTCATTGTGCTCTCAAAAAAACCTTGGTGAAAAATTAGAAGAAAATGTTTTTAAACATTCTGTTGAGAAGTACATATCTATAGTAATTTCTGGGAAGGTTCTTTAGCAAAATGTTCAAAAAATAAGGTGGACACACTACTCTGTCAGAATTCTTGAACACTAGATTCAAAAAAATCTTTGTACTAAGGAAGGGATTAAGTATTCCCTCTATTCAAAGAATTACTTGTACCACCAACAAACAGTGATATTGCTGACAGCTTAATACTATGGCTACTTACATTAAGAAGCATACTACTAATTTGTGATGAGTTTAACACTTTGTTTCTAATTTCTTTTTTGGAGAAATTTGCTCAAAGAAAAATAGCTTGAGTAACATTGGTTAGAAAAAAGGAAAAACAACTGAATGAACATTTGGAAGGCACCTTATCACAACAATGAAATCCAAACTACAGGTAAAACGTGAGATTTCCTAATCACAAAAGGCCACTTTAGAGTCATTGTTGACTCCCTTGTGCAGAGGTGAAAAAGCCACTATTTTTTTCATTATCCTTGTACTTCACAAAAGAAAAGGAACAGGAGGATCAGAGCACAGGGGAATAAAATGCAGGAGTAATTAAACTTTTCACATACTCAAGAGATTAGCAAGAGGCAAAAGCCATTGTACTTACATATTGCATCTCCTTGCCAAGTCTTGCATCTCTGCTGGTTCCTGGTGGTGGTTTAATCTCCTTTGAGTATAGGTTCATCAATTTTACAGCATGTCAACCATTTGTATGTAAAAGGTAGTTATCTCAAAAATAAGAAAAAGTACTACATCTTTCTTCTTTTGCTACTCATATAACTTTTCCTTTTTTTCCTCTTTTTTTCCCCCCCCAAAAAATACATCAGCCCTCCAACACAAGTTCTCATCTTTCCCTAGAGACCTCATACAAAACACTGGTATTTCAATTTCTCACAGTATTACCACAGACGTGCTCTCATTGTCTGAGTTCCAGGGAGAGAATTTTAAAGTTACAGCCACAATTATCAAAGAGAAAATAATGATGGTTTAAAATAACTAAACAGAAATACAGTGTTTGAAAACATGGTGCCCCATCAAGCAAACTTACAGAGTTTTCAATGTTCTGGTTGCAGGCAGAATACTGTGGAAAGAGCTTACAGCATGGCTTCACTGGCATGATAGGTCCCAGGCTCTGTTTTGCTGCTGTCATTTATACCTCCTCCCTCTCCTGCAGGCTGTGCAGGAAGATGGGGAACTGGGGTTGTGGTCAGTTTATAATGTTTTATCAATGCTTCACCTTTCTCCTCATGATCCTCTTGTGCTACAGCATGAAGTCTCTCCACTGGGACAGTCCTCAAAATTCTCTAGTATTTTTTAGGGTTTTCAGTCGTCAGAAAAGGACTGCTCCAGCATGCACTGTGCATAGGTCTCAGCTCCTGCTAGAAAGCCTACTCCTGTGTAGAACATATCTGCCTGCTCTGCCATGGGACCCTCCAAAGGCTTCAGGGTAGATATCTGCTCCACTGAGGTCCTCCATGTGCTGCAGAGGAACAAACTTTTTGCACTCCACTCTCACAGCTGCTGCAAGTGATTTTTTTCCCTTCCCCTTATGAAGTACATTATCACAGAGGTACCAGCAGCATTGATGATGGGCTCAGCCCTGGCTAGTGATGGACCTATTTAAAATCAACTGTGACTGGCTGCATTTCAAAATGGGGGTAGCCCCTGGTGTGTGTCTTCTCACAGAAGCCACCCCAAACCCTGCTTCATAAACAAAATACACTCAGACTAATAGTGATGAGATTTGAAAATTGTTTAAATCCAACAGTGATATGTCCACATAAAATTCCAAAGAAGAGAAACTGTACTTGGGATTAGTAGTACACCATATGTTGACTTCTATATAACACTGTGAAAAGAAAAAGTAATAATGCATTATTACTTTACACTCAGAATCCCATACACCAGAGTTCTGCTATTTTCTCAACTCTGTGGAGTGGACAGCCTTGTGTTTTCTTTGCAAAGTACAGAATTTCTAAGTTTCTACTATCTTTTCAGAAGTGTTAGGATCTTGCTATAGGCTGAGTTATACTCATCCTCTTAGAAGAATCTTCCAAGGCTCTTCTTTGAATATTGCACTTTTATGTGATAAAAGTACTATAAGCTACTAACCAGTATTTGGTCAGTGACAAGAAAGTCCATTGTTCTAACTAGTGATGATTTTTTGTGTTTAAGCAGCAGCATCACATCTCCTTACAATTTATGCAAATTTCATTCTTTAATTTTCATTGCTTTGACATAATGTAGAACTCCTAAAAGACATGATATATTTTTCTGTGTTCTGCCTGAAATTATTCTTTACAGATTTTAGTTTGTGAGAGAAGTAAAACTAAAAATGGAATTCATTCATATGGAACTAGAAGTTTTTGTATTTACTTATTTTTATTATATCTGTGATTCATACAGTTGTAACAGTGAAAAAAATTCATATTTGGAAGCCCTTGAGAGCCTGAAAATCAACATTCTTGGCATGCTAGAGAAAAAAACACCAAATAGAAACTACCCTCTCTGCTCCCAAACAATTTTTAACCTAAGAAACCATCAACATCAAAACAAAAATATAACAAGAGAATTGCAGTGGAAAAGAAAGGACAGTAAATGACTAACAAGGAAAATAAATTATTTGGGGTGGATTTTAACAACGACAGGGTCTTAATTAGGTAGAGATTTGGAGAGAGAGAGAAGAAACTTTCTTGTAATAAGATAATTAGTAGCAGTGGTATACATCAGCACAAACTGGGACAGGCTGCTGGCTATTTTTTAATAGTGTTTTCTTGGTGGTGTCAGTCAAACACCCCAGAGTAGTAAGCATTTCTAAACAAAATAGAGTACCAAATGTGAGCTGTAACAAGTTGCCCATAGAGGTGGTAGATGTGCCACCCCTGAACACATTCAAAGTCAGGATGATTCCCTGAGCAGCCTGATTTAGTTGAAGATGTCTCTGTTCATTGCAGGGGAATCTGAACTAGATGTCCTTTAAAGGTACTTCCAACCCAAATGATTCTATGATTCACAGCCCTTTCCTCCTTCTTGTTACTATAATTTGGAAACCCTGTAGTACTTCTTTTTCTAATAGTGCTCTGAGAGTGAAGCAGATTGTTCAAAAAACAGACGTTTCCTAAAAAGGAGACAAATGCATGAACAGGCAGGGGAGATGATAAAGAGAAGATGTCAGATTTTTCAGTTTGAACATGCATCAAGTTTGTCATGCAGGAGACTCTCTCAGATAACAACTACTTATATAGTCAGGAAAGGGTTAAGCAGAAGCTATGAAGTTAAAACAGATTAGATAGATTATGCATAAAAAGCTTACTGTCTTGCATCTTAGAAAAGCTCAGGCAGCTCCTGCATGTCTGTCCTATTGAGACCTACATGCCAACACGTTTGCCAAGGAAATGAAAAGATAATTTACAACCATCTAAAGCTTATCCTGTCTGTCTTCTGGCTGCCTTCTGAAATGTCTTTAGAGTTCAGGAAGTCCCAGCAAAACATCTCCTTGTCTAATTTGTCAGTGGATTAGGAATAGGAATATTCACTATGAACAGCCCTGTTATCTCTCTGTCCTTGGCACTGGGTAAATAGTGGGTATTTGTTATAGCTTTTATCTGTGGTTCTCTATAATTTGTCCAATGTTCTTGAGTCACATTGGGTGTATTTTGGACAAGAGCTCTGGGTGTACTGAGGTACACAGTGGCTGAAATGCAACACTTAGATGGGCTAGCATGAAAATAAAACAATCAATGGCACAGCTTGTGTTTAAAGCAGGTGAACGGGATGATTCAATGAGAAAGAGAGGATCAAGCATTATAAGTATAAAGGGATTTCTTGAATGTCATGCTTTTTCTGCCCCACAGATATTTTGCGTGCTCAGTTGACTGGTTTTGCTCTACAGGGATCCTGAAACAGAAAAATATACTGAAAAAGGGCATCTAAAATTCCTGCTCCTAGAAGTTTTAGGCATATAGCAAAAGCCAGTTACAAGGAAGGCAGATATCTCCCAGAATTTCAGCCTGTTTTGGGTAGCAGTAGTTGGCCCCCCTGAAAGTAAGCCACCAAGTGCCTAATCACTTCTGAAATTTAGGCCATTGCCTTTAATTTATTCTTCTGGGGACAGACAAGGATTTTAGAAGCAGTAAAAGGATAACAAAAAAGTTCATTTTAATCTGAAAATAGCATGAGGGGTTTATCTTAATACAATTTTGAGCTGCTATTCACAAAGGGATATGCTGTAGTGTTTAGCATATTTGATACCAGTGGCACTGTTGATTCCAGGAGCTGAGTCAACTGACATAGTAAACTGCCATCGCAGCACTTTGTTGGAATGAAGAACGCATCTGGGACTCAAATATCTGACGGCTTTACTTACAGCAACAGTAAGATTTTACCATGCAGTAATATTTCAAATAGTGCATTAAGCCTTTCAAAGATAACAGCACACAGAAAAATGTTTGCTCTGGTGTGTAAAGACAATTTTTGAGGCACATAAATCCTCATGTACTCTTTTCTCCCCCATCTCTCATGTTTCTCCTGCAATTTTCCAGTGAAAAAAAAAAAAAGACAAATTTATTTAGTTATAATTTGCAGCAGATAAGATGCAGCAGCACTTACCTGCAAAGCCTGCTTATGAACCTGAAAATCACTTGAAACAAATGTTATGCTTCCATGAAGATTTCCTTCTGCTGTAATGACCTCAATAACTAAGACTCGTGTAATTTCTTACAGTTACAGCCAATGCAAAATTAAAATGGAGAAAACCTGTATAGTTGTAGGAATAGACATGTCTGGAAATATTGAGAAAAACTTTATTTAAAAAATTGTCTTCAATACAACCAAAGCATTTTTCTCTAAATGTCTTGGTAGCATGAAAGCAAACTTTCATGGCAACATTGTCTGCATTTTCCAAATGCATGCTACAAAGGTAAGTACGGAAGACTTGGTAACTTTCTGACCCTGAAGTCTGCTGTAAAGACACAAATAATCTATAAGAAGTATCATGCTATGTCCAGTATGTCTCAAGTCAGAAAGCTCTAACACCTTCAGCCTTTTCTGGTGTTCATAGATTGAACAGCTCTGCCTTTAAGATTATATACAACTATCCTGTTCATACTGAAAGACTTTTTTAAATTATCAGGTCTCTCCTACTGCTTTCAAATTTAAAGACCCACATCAGTTATACCAAAGAGAAATCACAATCCATTCCAATATAAAGCATGTTGTTTAGACATTCTCAGCTTATATAAACTGTTTAGAACAAAGAAAGGAAAGGAAGAAAGGAAGAGTAAACAGTGATTTGAGGCATCTCAATTTGAAAAATTAATGCAAGACCAAGGGCTCAAGCAATGTGCACATTTTAAGGCAAGTTCAAGCATTTAATGTCTCAAGAAAGGTCCATATATGCCACACACATATATCATGGTGAAAAGCACTCCGGTCCTTTTTGTAGCAGAGTATGTTGAATGTTAAATGTGAAGGTGAGCACTTTCAAGTGTTTCCCTGTTCAACAGACTTACACAAAGCCCCGTTTTGAGAATGCAAAGAAATATTATTTTTACCAGTTTTAATACATGCATATGATATCTGTGAGCCTGTTTTTGAAAAATACACAAAAACTAGAAGAGCTCTTCCAAATACATGTGTTGGAACATAGAGGAAAATACTGAGACCAGAGCTCACGGTTAAGGTTTGTGCCTTGAGCAGACTGATAAATATCAACTAGAGACTGAAAAACTCTTCAAGATGAGCAAAAAATCAGAATCTGAGAAAAAAAAGCTGAATGACAGCAGAAAGAGGCAAAGACACAAACAGAAATCACATATTTGAAAGCATTTTTTATGCTTCTGTAGCAGATTCTAATGCACCTACACTGATACTCAGCTCAAAGAAAGACTGATATAAATCCTTACACAAGAATCATGTGATAATAAATACACATTTTAATGGAACATATGAGTGACTCTGCTAATGCAAACTAGTGCTAAATTTGAAAAACAAAATTCTCTTATGTGCACCACTTGACATGAAAAATTTGTGTTCCAAAGTCTGAACACAAATCCCCAGAAGAGTGCAAATTAAACAGGCAATGTCCCCATATAGCACACTTATAAATAACTCTTCAGACAGTCTATCTAAAGGATAACATCATACTTGGGCACATGTTTTATAATCAGGTCCAGTTGTTCACAAGAATAATAGCTGTTCTGTCTTTTCTTCCTCGAGAGTCCCTTTAACAGCAGGCTATAACATGTGCACTTGTTTTGGTAATCAGCATTTTTTCCTTGTGTAGAAGATTGTGCCTTAGTTCAGAAACTGGTAGATGACTAGAATTCCCCCTTCAAAAAAAAAATAGTGGTACTTTGTCACTTTTAATGGACAGCATTTTTACCACTCTGGAGAGATTATCTTCATTTTTGTACACGGTATACAGAAGGAAGAGGTAAATAATAAGAATTTTAATACTTGCAAGTTATATTATTGCATTGCATCGGTATTTCAGTGCTGTCTATGTCAAAAATGTACCTCAATTTCTTTAAGCTAATAGATTTCAAATATGTGGTTCATTTGGATGAGCTGGCTCTGTATGTTCATATCTGTAACAATGGCAAGTTGGAAGTTGCTACTCTGTGCTTTGTTTTGATCAGTTAGCTGCATATGGAACCCATCTACTCCCTCTGAACCTGCTGACTCTAGGATTTTTCATTTATTTTTTATGTCTTTGAGTTGTTGGTCTGTTAAGTTTGCAAAGGCATCATAGAGTTATCTATGGTTAATTTACACTTACCAGCATTTTGCTGATGTGGCTGCATTTTAAGTGCTACTGCAGTTTATTCAAGTATAGAATCAGTATTTCCATCTTGGCACCATGGACACTGCCAAGAAACTAGTTTTTGGATTACTTTAAACATTGACATTAGAAAGCATGCCAGGTACATTCCCTGCAAGTCTAGAGGAAATCATTATGGTTAACCTATCCACTGGCCAAGAAATAATCTCAGTCTTTCACTAAACACTCCTTCCAAAAAAGCAAGCTGTCATGGAGGTATACCATTTGTCCATGACATTGTGTCTATCTTCCAGCATAGTCACATATCAGCTAAAGACTATGCCAGAAAAATTTTAAAGCACAGAGAAACCTGCAAGTTGTCTACAACCATATCACTCACTAGTGCTCATTCTCAGGCTGTTACTGAGACTGATTCAGTTTAGTCAACTGAATGTAATCTGAATGCTCCATTGCACCTTGAGGTAGATGCTTATAGGTGCATCACTGTTGTTCTCTGCAGCCTCCACAGCAGCTGCTCAGGCTGTCCCTATGGCAGATGTGATTCCATCACATTGGACACACATAGGATTTCATTTCAGAAGACAAGGAGGAACAGCCCATCACAGATGTCAAGACTGCTGCTGTCAGCATATGAGACTTGCTGTTTTGCCTTGAGGCCAAACCGAGGATGGTCTAAACAGGAACATAAATGCAGACAATCAATCCAGAGAGACCTGATCAAGTGTGAAAGTGACTTGCTGGTCATACAGAATGAATACAGTCTCAGAACGCACAGCTTCCCCTAGGGTTACTGTAGTAGAGAAAAATAGCATGGCTGGAATAAAATGGTGTTTATTGAAGAAGCCACAGGAGACTCTTGGGGTTAAATAACCATGTTGCTAATTAGACACAAGTTTGGCTACTGCTATTCTAGTGGAGATTAGATTATTTTTGAAACATTGATGATTCTATTATAAAACAAAGTAGAGACATTTATTTTCCTTTTTACTTATTAGATCCTCCTGATGTGGCCATTGATGGGATACCAAAGGTGAACTGTACCTGCTCTGGAGAATTAGAAGAGCTCATAAAGATATTGCCTGCATGCTCTAAGAAACAAGCCACTTTAATCTTTTAGTTCCACATGTCTTTAAACTTACAGCATCTGAATCTAGAGACTCCTTTATCATTCTTCTTACCCATTGAGCCTAATCAGCTCTTCTTAATTCTGCATTACCATGCCCTCTCCTTATGCACTCAGAAAAAAACCCACAGCACAGAAGTTACAGCCTACACGTCAATATAACAGTTTTTAAGACCATGCAAAGAAACATGCTCTTCAGTCCTGTTCCTGACATCATGCTTAATATCTGGGCTAGAAATGCAATATACTTGGTCAATGCAGAGTAGTGACATCATGAAAGTGACAGCCAAGTTCTCCAGTGCTGAGCCCAGTAGAGATCATTCAGTCTCTTGGGTTTGTCTCCTCTCACCAAGGGCAAAGGAACTGCATGAAAATACCTGAATTCTAGATGCATGTTCACATACAGATTTATTTTAGCAGAGTTCAAACAACTAAAAGCAAATGATTGCAGTTTTCAGAACTAGACCTGTCCTATGCTGAAAAAATTGTAAAGGCAGAAAGCATGAGGTGAAATAGTTTGAGATCTACTGCTGGGAAGGAGGCACCCTAGAACATTTCTTTAGCCATTTCCAATTCTGCTAACAACCTTGCAAGGAACTGGGTCAAGGAACGATATTTGCAATATCACTGCAGCTTGCTATCTCCAGTGTGTTGACCACAGCCAGCAGCTAAGCACCCACACAGCTAATCACTCACTCCCTGCCCCAGCAGGACAAGGAGAGAATAGTAAAAGCAAGACCAATAAAACTCATGGGGTGAGATAAAGACAGTTTAGTAGTGAAGAAAATAGAAGAAAAAAAAGTCTAAAGGATGCAAAAGCAATCACTCTGTACATCCCACAGAAAGACCAAAGCCTAACAAATCTAAGAGGAACAAATGCATTAGAAAACAAAATCCACACTTTCTTCTCCAGCTACCCATCTTATTGATAAACATGACATCATATGGTAGGGAATATCCTTTGTACCAGTTCAGGTCAGCTGTGCAAGCTGTGTCCCTTCCTTGCCAACTCCCAGCTACTCACTGGGGAAGAAGGGACAGATAGTGTAAATTCTATTCAGCATCATCCAAAACACAGGTATGCTATAAACACTGTTTTAATTACAACTCCAAAACAGGCACCACACAGGCTGCTATGAAGAAAACTGATTCCCATCCAGACCAGATCAAGGACACCTTCTGTGGAGATTAGAGACAAAAAAGATAAATGCCTGTACCAACTCTCCCACCCAGAGGGAGGATTCCCCAACTCTCCCACCCAGAGGGAGGATTCCCACACTGTAATAGGAGTGATTTACTCTTCAGTCTCTCATTTCACAGCTCACTGGTTATACTGTATTTTCAGACTACCTTGCACTAGGACTTCATTAGCAATTAAATGGGCACCCTCTTTCTAAAGTTTCAGCCCACTTGATGACAACTAGTTTTTATTTACTCTGCTATCTTTTGATTATTAAAGCACACATTACTTCTGCTGCCATATTCACTTGCCATTCATCCAGCCCACTTTAAAGTATCTGTGATTTACTGGGAGTGTTCTAGAAATACAGATAAAATCGCACTGATTTGATAATAGTGTAATGATGCTAAGAGCTGTGAAGAACTGCATAGAGCAGTAGAAAGAATTTTTTTTTCCTATATTTTTATATGTAGTTTCACTATACTCAGACAATTTATATTCATTTGTTGCGATTCAAAATAAGCAAACATAAGATTTGACAAGAGAATTGTAACCTAGATTTTCATTTAAACCTATGCGTAGAGCACGCTAAATTGTAGTTTTCATCTTAATATAATTCCTAAACTTTACCAAAATTGAGGTTCTGCCCTAGTTTTGTATTGAAAGTAGGTAGGTATGTTAGGTATTTTAGTAGATGTTACTGTGGGGCAGATACTGGTTAGAAATACTGTACTGAATGCATCTGTCTGGACTCTCTTTTTGTATCACATCTTTAGGATTCTATGAACTATACTGGACCTCAAATAAATTGGCAGTCAGTGATTCTCTGAGAGTTTACAGCAGCTGAGGAGCTGGACTATTACTTTGAGGCCATTTTCTGTTGCTGAGCACCAGAGTAAATATTTCTATGTAAACAGATGCTCAGCAGTAGAAATTAATGTGTACTCACCTCACTTCACACTATTTGTTGTATTGCTTTATCACCCCAAAATAGGAACTAAACTACTACACAGTGTGATCCTGTATGAAAAAGTTTCTGACAGATGCTCCCAGGCATGCAACTAAACCCTGGGAAAGTAATTTCAATGTGTTGAATTGTGAATATTTTAAAACTGCTGACAAAAGCTTTTAAGCTGAACTGCTTATTACGTATCTCTGTTCAAAAGGCACAACTGTGAGCTGATTGAAGGGGAAGCTTTAACAGAATAGTCAGGCATGTAGTTTCGGTGGTACTTGATGTTTCCTCAAAATGACCTGATTTCTTTTAATTGACAATCAGATTGTGTTTTCAGTCCCACTTCAGCATTTGCAAAAATCTATTAGTCCTTGCCTACTATTCCAAACAGAAGTATAATTGACATTTCTCTAATAAATGGGTAATCCTTGCTTTTCATAGTCTATTAAATTCTTCTAAGTCTTGCAAAAGCTGCTGTTGTGGCTGCTTTTGGAAAATAGACTATATGTTAAGTCATCTAAATAGAAATATATATTTTGAAATCTAAAGCTGTCATAACATGACTCTCTAATCTCTACCACACCGCAGGCTTTAAAATTATATGACATCCTCCTACTATAGAAAGGTGATTTTCAATATATATTCAGAAACACCTGCAGAGCAGTTAGCTTTACGTATGTTTTGGGTGCTAATAGACCGAGCTTCACTTCTAAAACTGAATGAGTCATTGAGCCCAGACAGCAGATATTGATCTCTGAGTGGCACCATTTAATTTCCTGTAGTCCATATAAAACTCCTCAGCAGAGCAAATGTACTGAATGGAGATGCCTATGAACAACCAGCAGCAGAGACAACACTCTCTTTTAACATTTGGTTTCATTGATCCTCTATAACATTTTCCTCATAGATGAAGCTCTGTAAAGCATTTTGACAACAATCTTTATTGCTAGCATCAATATGACATTTTATTAAACCTGTCTTTCTGGGCTTATCTTTAAAGTTACTTTATTTTTCTGTATTAAGAACTTGATCTCTTTGTTTCTGATATGATTCCATTTGTAGATGCAACTATCATTTTCTGTTCACTGGATTATTTTCAACTCAAGACCTTCCCACAGCTGGTAAGTACTTATATTCCCCCATAAACTGAAGTTTCTTATGACACTGCATCTGAGATCTAATCTTATATTTTGTTTTTAAATCCCATTAATTCATTGTGAGTCTAGGAATACTGTAAAATAGGAAGTTTGTTTGAAATGTAGTGGGATATCCACACCATCTACTGTAACTGCTAGACTCCACATCCATTATAAAACAGGCTGTTCCTAAGAGAGCTCCTACAGTAGGGTCTTGTTTTGAATAGTATAGTGAAAGAACTCCTTTTTTTTCTGCCAAAAACTACAAAAATAGTCCTAAGTTAAACAATTTAGCTTAAACAGCATATATAATGACAAGTGGCCCTCTGCAAAAACAAAAGCTATCTGGCTCTGGAACCTTGGCTACTAATTGTCTACTGAAAGTGGACATCACCACAAATCTCAGCATGTGCTGAATGTCTTCAGAAGAGCATTGCTTCAAAGCTTTTTTCAGTAGCTTCTGTTATCTCTGTTGCTGACAACTAGGACAGAAAACTACTTACTTGAAAACTTACTTGGCTCATATAATTAGTGCCTTGAATTTCTTCAAAGATATCTGCAAGGGGAAAGCTACACGAGGGGTAGGATAAACCTGTGAATTAAGTATCCCAGACAGTGGTTTATTGCTACAAGAAATGTCATGGTGACACAAACTGACATCACCAAAGCACTCTAAAGAGCACTGTCAGGGTAAAGGGAATCAAAGACAACACTTCACAGTAGAAATGCTGAACTATTCTCAGTATCCTTGTTGATTTACTTAGTAAAAGAAAACTCCCAACTGCAAAATAAGCATATATACAAATACAGGGCAGAAACAAGAATTCAAGAAGGTGAGGAAGTAGTCAAATTAGTGAATCCACAAGACAGTTAGTAAATTAATTCCCTACCCTGCCAGCAACTGTTGGAGGACATGTATAAAAACATGCAGGTGCTGACTAACCTGAGACAATACTTCAGAAGCTAATATACAACTAAGAACAGTATTCAAGAATGAAATCATGAACCAGACAGCTGCTGCATAGCAAACTTCACTTCAGCACTAGAAAATTGAGTAGGTACCCTAAGACATGCTTGTATTCTAGACAACAACTGAACAGTTAAGAAGAAATACTGTTGTTTTGTTAAAATCTTATTATGCTGGATAAAATAAATATGTTCTGGGATATAAGCACATGGAGGCAATTCTGAATTTTACAGAAGTTCTGCTAGTATTTTTGGACTCTGCTGATGTTCACTTAGTCTGGCCTGGAAATGAACAGGTCATCGTAGGACAACCAGATGAAGAAAACAATAGCAGAAGATACTAATATAATAATAAATATCAATGGAATGATACTAGGGGTGCTTTGTGAGGTCTGTAAGTGTTGGATTTGTACTATAGCATACAATCAGACATCAGCATTAAAGATGTAAAAATTGAAAAAGATTCATCTTCATTAATAATCAGCAAGAGAGTAAACAGCTCAATAATTAAATTAGCAGATGATAACAAATTGGAAGGTGTAGCAAATGACCTTTCTACAATAAAGAAATACAGTATCAAATTTCTCTAGGTTCAGCTGAATAGGCAGGAGATGGAGGAAACAAGATGAAGCTGTTTTTCAAAGCAGGAGAAGAGAAACTAAAACACCAATATTACTTCAGGATAGTAAACCACAAATTACATAACAGCATGTTGCACAAAAAGGACAATATGACTTTGAACAGCCTGTTCAGAAGTGTCTTGGCTTACAGCAAAGAACAAAATCATTTTTTCTACTAAGCTAGTAGAATTTAGGCTAAAGTATTCAATTCTAGCAAGTATAGCCTGATAGACACTGGAAAACTGAGGGGATCAAAACCACAAAAGCAGTAGGAAGGTGTGGAAAGAATAATATAACAGGAAGAACTTAGAGCATGAAATATCAGTAGATTGATTAAGAGAAAATTCCTGAAGTTAAATGGGTAAAGAAATTATATAAAGGTCAAATTAGGCAGAGTAGGAGGTTGGACTGTAAGTTTCTGAAATAAATAATAACATTCAGGCTGTGATTTTTTGGAGGATTTTTTGAGGTTAGGAAAACAAAATGTTAGAGATCATCTTACCCTTGCCAAGAAAAAGATATTGATTGCTTGTTACATCATATCTAAATCCATCTGCATGGAGCACCCAATATCCTTGAATGGCAAATCAAGGAAAGGCAGCCAGACAGAAAATTCTCGAGGAAAGAATTGTACGAATCTGAGCAAAGTCACTAGATGTGAAAATATATAGTAAGTCCTATTGAGCTCAGTGGCCTTCAGCTTCTGTGATCTGAAAAATCATTTAAGTTGCTTGTAAGCTTCTTTAGCCTGTTCTATGTGTTTTGGAAATCTTTACCCTAAAAAATTACATTGGTCTTCTTTAAACATAAAACTTTGCCTCCTCCATCAATCTTTCCCATTGCTACTTTGTCCACACTTACATGTGAGACATTAACTACAAGTTGCCTCATGAAAAAGTCACAAACCCATTGCAAATTCTCTTATCATGCTAATCCAAGATAGGTCTGTTATCATGTTTTGGTTTTTCGTTTGTTTTTTTTTTCCAAATGATCCATAAATTAGTCTATGGACACAATTCTAGAAATTTCCTTTTCTTTCCATTTTTCATAAAATCTTATAATTTTTAAAATTATGTAATGTGTCTTTTTTTACTTTGTTTCCATTTCTCATGATATCTTAGAAATGGTACATTGAATAATAAAATATTGCACATCTATGGTAAAAAGCTTGATTTTCTGGTACAAAGGTATTGCTTGTCTACTCTAAAACAAAGAAAATACATGCATGGAAACATGAAAGAAAATTTTTTTTGTAAGGAGTTGAACATTTTTCCGTTTTTCCTTTTTCCACTGCCCATAATCATTTTCACCAAAAAGAGGGGCAAAATCCATAGGTTGTACTTTACAGGTACAGTAGATGTGTGTAGCATGTTCACCATCAGCTACCAGGTATCAGATGACACATTGAGCCATGCTAATTAAATTACTTCTAATCACAGTCACCTTCATTTTTGTGTCAACAGGGTCTTCAAAAGAA
>VZTY01032523.1:32038-52967 GCA_013400935.1 Turnix velox
TAAATATTGTATACCTTTTTATCTTTTCCTTTTAATTTTATCTATTATTTCATTATCTATTAAAGTAGTTTGGAATTCTTCTAAACTCACAAATCTCCTCATTCCTTCCTCTCCTCTCTTCTGAGAGAGGAGGGGGGGCCATCTGCCACTTGGGGGGGTCTTTTTGGGCCCAAACCAGGACACAAGGTATCTATTTAAATAGCACAATGGTAAACTACTAAGAAAAAGATCCATAACTAATGATGGTTTTGCTCATTCATGAGAGAACTAGGAAGCGAAGACATTATAAGATAAATTCAGGGCTTTTAGAACCTTGCATTCATGTGTTTAATTCTACATCAAAAACAATGCTATCAGTTATTGTCACTGCTATCATCTTTCCTAGAGAAGATACTAGATTAAGGATTTTATAAACAAATATTAAGAGACGTCCTCCCTAAAAGGCAGCTCATGCAAAACACATTGGTTCCAAGAATGGAAAACATGGGAAACAATATATGTAGAGGGTCAATATGTTGATTTGCTAACATCACAAATGCTTTCTACATTGGTTTCTTGTACATGTTAAGGGTATATCTAGTCTCACACTTCCTCTGAAGAATGCTGTTATTCCCACTTATTTTGTACTGCCACATGCTAATACTTCACATACGGTAGCAAGGCATGGCAGCCTTTTATTTAGCATCTTTATCCTGTAGAGAATCTGTTATACTGTGCTGTATTTTGGAAACCTACTCCAGCAGAGCTCCCAACCTAGGAAAAGCTCAACTCACCAGTGCCTTATTTTTGTCTGGGAAACACCCAGTATAGGTTAGTGCCTGTGCAGTCTGACAAGCAGGACTTCCCACAGGGGAGTTCAGAGATTTAGATGACCAAAATACAGAGAAAAGGAGAGGGAAACACCCTTGAGGGTTTGGAGGCATGGGGGAGGGGAATGGATTTTTTTTTAAACAAGGGAAATATCCCTACTCTTTCTTAATCAAAAGAAAACAAAGACCATCAGAGAAAGATGTCCAAGTCAATTCTAGCTTGATACAGTCTGGAATGCAAAGGACAGTACTTTACCAGTCTTTTATCTGTCATTGGTATACACATGGACATATTTTTTTAAGTAGCATAAAATGTTAGCTACTTTTAAAAAGCAAGATTTGCAAGCATGAATTATTTTGCCAGTTTGCACCAAGTATTTTTTCATATTGCCGCTCAACAAAAAAGAATACTGAAAATGGAAAATTATTCTAAAAGAGGAATGACTAGAAGGCATAATAAACTTACATGCGTAATAACAGTACTTTCTAATTAAAGTTATATTCATTAAACTTTATGTGAAGACTATAATTCGGTGTTAGGTAACATATAATTACCAGGCCATTATGAATGTAACTGAAAAATCAGAAATCTGGAAAAAACAGCATTAAGACTTTAAACAGTAGGTTTGTTTCCTTCTAGAGAAATCTTTTCAGCTTGTTTCCCCTGTATCAATACTTACACACACGTGCCCCTATAATTTTTTTATGAAAAAAGTTGTTTAGTAATGTAACATAAGAGAAAATTGCTTGTCACTAATAATTAGTGTTTTCTATATCAAATAGAACAGTAGTTTCTCTCTATTCTGTTAGCATTAATAGAGAATTACATTCTTGCAATTCAGTCAAGTTACTCTATTTGTACTACTGGAACAGTGCAGGAGAGTGACAGCAATGCATTTTTCCATTACATTTTTGAAGATAGCAGTGTGTAATATGGGCTGTTCACTTACATAGACTGACAAAGTTTAAGCTTCATTCAAACAAGAATGTTCTTTTGCAAGCAAAATGTAACAAAAGGCTAAATACTTCTGATGTGTATTAAAGTAATAAAGGCCTCGACTTTGTGATTAAGTGATAAAATAAAATGTTGACATGCACAGAGGAATACAATCAAACAAATGACAGGTATATACCAAACAATGATTCCATTACTGTCCTAGATGACTGTTTTAATAGTTTATTAATATGTCAGTCATTGGGAACCAACAGGCTGCTAGACAGGCAGCAGAGGGAGTTCAGCTTTACTGCTACTGCTCAAAAGAGGATGAAGTACTTTGAGTTCCACAGGCAAGGGAGAACAACAAAAGGTGGTTTATCCATTTCCATTTTTTTAACAAGTGTTACAGGAATCAGTCTATAAGTATACACATTTATACACAACTGATTCTTGTGTATACTGGCCAGCATAACATGAGCCTGCATCTTCTCTTGCCTTTGTCCAGTGAGGAGCATGCCAAGCTGATTGCCCCAATGCAAGCAAAGTGAGTCCCCATCTTACTCTTTAAGAGCAAGATTCAAGCACCATCTGGGGGATGTGCATACACAGAAAAGAGATATCTCACCCAGACATGAAAAGGAGTGAGACTAAGAGAGCAAGAATGGAATGCCGCAACATCTGCCCACCCTGTTTAATGCTCCTAAGTAGTGGAAGATTGGTCAGAGAGCAAGAACCTTGCTAGGCCTCTCTTTTCTATAACACACTGGTCCAGCTCCCTTTTTCCTCATTGTCACACAGTCCTTGTCAATACTGGCCAAGGTTTTTAGTATATCGATCTCTGCAGAACAGAAGATGTTAAATCTTCAGCTTACCACACACTGCTACAAAATTAAAGCCAAATTGACCAAGAGACATCATCCTGCTTCAGGTTAGAAGAAGTCAAATGCTTTGATTTCACAGTGTCAGTGTGTTGGGCTGTTTTGATTTTAAGCCATAAATCAACCATACCACAACATGAGGTTTTCTCTACTTTTTCTTTAATTCACAGTTTCTTTAATTCACGGTTTCCAAGATCTAGTATATGGTGTTACTGACAAATGAGGAATTCTGTATTTATCCAGGAGATAATACAAATAAAAATAAACACTTCATTAGTGAAGTAGGAATGTATTAATTATATAGATACTTGAACAGATGCAGCATCTTAGAGCATTGTAAAGGCAAGGCTCTTGAGCACTCAAACTGACAACATTTAAGGAGATTAGAGAGCAAATCCCTGGAGCTTCATGAAGACAAGATTTTTCAGATCTGTGACTCATGTTGAGTTACCTAAACTTCGGAGGACTTCAAATTATTACCCAGTAAAAGATTACATTTATTGAGCCAATTAAACTTTAATTAGGGATCTAAATTAAAATGAGAAATTCGAATTTCAATATAATTGTAACCAGCCATGCTTAAGAAAGTTACATTCAAACTCAAATCATTGCAAAGCATGGTCACTAGGATGATGAGGGAAAAGATTTGTTTAGTCTAGCCTAACAGAGGCTATAACGATATGCATTAGCAGAACAGAGGGATAACAAATGAGTCTAAAGTGAATGTGACTGAATTTAGGTTGGAAAGAGGAAAAACAACCAAAAATCCTATCACAATGCAGAAAACTGTAGAGTTAATTAAAACCATGACATGGTAGAGTGCAATAGCAGGTACTTTTGAATTAATTTGCCTGCATACAAGCGCAATTCTTCATCTTATTTTTCCTAAGGGTGATATCTATCTGGCACTCACAAGGAACTCCTAAATCTACAAATCTTCACTATCTGGATTATGTGGATGAAGGGCTTTCAGGTCTTATGCATTCAGGATTGCTATGTGTTCACAGAACCCAGAAATGCACTCAACATAATTGTTTGTGAGGTGATGTTTTATAATTCCTGATTTGTCTTTGGAAGGTTTTATCTAGGTAGGTAAGTTTGTACAAGCCTCAGATAGAGAGGAATTCTTTGGACAAAAGAAGCAGTCATGGGGAGTAATTTTATCACATGGGGAGTAATGTAAAAATCATAGGATAAAACAATTTACTTACACAAAATTTAGTTTCTGCTTCAAAACTTTTATATCCGAGCTTACTTCATGACTCTTCTGCTACTTAAATGTATGATGTGTTACTAAAAATATTACAGCATTCAAAAAAATGTTCATTTATAGCTTACATCTTTAGTGGCTTAGTGAAAGTCAAGTGGATTATTTTTGCAGTATGTTTCCCCCTATTAAGCCTTCTGTCCCAGCCTGACAAAAACCAGGAGCATCCCAGAAGAGCGCACTCTAAACTGCAGTTTAGGGAAGCCACTAAAGCTGCCATGCTTGTTTTTATTAGCCATCCTCACTAGCTAACAACACTGGCAAGGAATTTGGGTTTTGTTCTTGGCTGCAATTCTGTGACAAGTGTTTTCAATATAGAGCATTAATTTTTGACCTGTTAAACCAGAAGGATTCCCCTGGTAGTGGAAGGAGAAATGCAGGCTGACATCTATGAAGCTTCATTTATTTCTGTCCTAAATGTTGTCCAGACAGAATGTGGGAATTTCAAGAGAAATCCAGAAAGCAGAGAAGGGTATTCTCCTCAGTTAAAATCTGTATGATGAGTTCAACAGACAGCAATAAGCCTTTCTCTGTGCTCTGATTTTAACCAAGGGTTGTCAGTGATTCTAGTTTCAGAACTGGTCTGGACTATAACTTGCAGCTTTTGAGCTGTGAATGTACACCTGTGGTACACTGTTTTAGGGCAACATGGATGAAGCCATAAGACTGAGGCTCACTAGTTGTCCATTTATCACCGTTGCATATACAATGTTGCTTTGATAAGAAATGACAGCCCCATGTACTTGTTGACCAACAAGAGTAACATCCGTTTAGATTCTCCTGTACCAACTTCTGTGAATCTTTTCACTTCCTTGGATAGTTGGTAGCAGAAATTTTTCATACAAGAAATTGTTAGACATTAAAACAAAACCAGCAGTCTTCAGTTTAGATAAGAGCTGCAAAGAATTGATTCATCACCCAAATGGTGAAGAAATATCAGAAGTGGATCTCGAAGAGACACTTCTGTTTGCAAGATGCTCTTCACAAGATTCAGGGACTGTTATCTAGTCTATTTCCAGCTGTTAAATGTTTTCCTATTTTAGAATCTCTCTCTAAGTTTGATGCCACTCACTGTTACAGTAAGTTAGTGCTTCTTATTTAGCTCTGTGTTATTGATACAAGCATTATGTAACCTATCACACAGTACAATTTATTTATATAAGAATTACAGTTGAAATATATGAAATAGTAAACAGAAGAGTAAGCCATGTCATTCTTTGGTGATTTTCATGGCCAAAGGCAAGATGAGAAGTGATATAAAAACCCTCAGTAGAATTCTGGGGTTTCTCATCCTCTCTTCAGTGACTTAGAAATAAATTTTACTGCTGGTAGAAATGCATGTGCCAAAATTTTCATCTCTATTGCTTCATGAGGTAGAGAATAAAGTAGAAAATATCCTTAAAAAATTGTCCATGACATGCATGGCATAGAATTTCCATTTCATCCAGAGTCAACATGTGTGGATTCACTGCAACGAGTTGGGAAGGTGGGGGGAGACTTCCATATCCATGTATATGCCTGCTAATAGCATTCTAACCTCTGACTTCTTAATTATTAAATCTTTCACTGACTCAGTGTTAAGACATGTTAACATATTAATGACATTAAAAGGCCTTTCATTAGCAATTATACTTCAGGATTGCTTTTCGCATAAATGGCTATTGCAAAGTGTATGTTATCTCAATTCTACTCTGCTGTACTGAACACAGTAGTTAAAAATGGCTAATAATTCACTCATGTAATGTTACAGATACATCTGGTACCTTTCTCTCCTCTGATTATAAACATATCAGCTCATTAAACACTCGTGTAAGAACGCTAGCTGAGCCCCTCATATTAACAAACTACCAGTGTGAAACTAGAGGCTAAGCCCTTCTCTTTTAATGAATCTGTAGTACACCTGGATAATGGGGGGGGTGGCTGGGAAGAGGTGGAGGGAGAGCACACACAGTATATCAACCAGCATTTATAAATATGGAGGTGGTCTGTTTTCATGTCTGATTTCAAGCATTTTTTAAAATGTACCCTTGTGCTCTTTTCTAGTTGCTTCTTTTATCAAAAATGTTGATGTTAATGTCAGAAAGGTTGCTGTACTTGTGTAGCTGCCCCATTTATTGGAGTTACCCCATACAGTCATTTAGAAAATGTATAGCACTATAGTCATAACAAACTAGTATAACTGACTAAATCATATACAGATACTAAATCATGTAACATGTATGTACAATGATATATCTTACAAGCCAGACTCTAATTTGCAATCATTAGAGGTCAGGGAGACACTTGTTTCTACAGAGAATATAACACCATTTCTTGTGGTTGCCTTATTGAATAAAATCAGTCATTTTTTGCTCCCAGTCCAATTGCATGCTAACTGTAAATTGTTTCACAGTGCTAATGGGCTTCCTCTCCTGAAGCTCTTAAGGGATTAAAAAAGCTTTATCTTCAACTAGAATTTAGCCTGCAGCATCTTGGAAGGTCCTCTAAAGTTGCCATATGAAATTTATCCCTCCAGCTATTGACATGGAAGTCCTGCCTTTCTGGGTTTATCAGTGATCAGAAGAAAACACAGATGCAGAACTAAATGCAGAGTGAACCATTTGTCCCTTATACAGACCCTGGTGGAACTCTCTCTTTGAAATGTGGATCAGGGCACAGGCTCCCTCCTCCCCCTACAAAAATGCACCGTTACTCCAGAGACAGTTGTTTTACATACTCTTCCTTAAGAAAAGATGACTTGCATGAGCCTGTGCCTTCCCATGTTCCAGTTGCTCATGGTTTATCTTTTCCTTTTCTTTCCCTTAAATCTGATTTTCTATTTCTTTGCAAAAAACTGCTTGATCTCACCACAGCTTATTAACACTATGTTTACCTATAGCATGTCTGCTTAATTGTTCACATGGCACCATTGAAAAGAGCAAGAAATATTGCTGTAGCAATATAATAGTGCCCATCTGATTCTTTGCTGATTTTCATGGCCAAAAGGCAAGATGAAAAAGTAATAACTAATTCTGCAGTAGATGAGGACTTAAGGTTTTTCATCTTTTCTTTGCTGAATATTTAAATAAATGCATTTTATAGCTGCCAAAAAACTATGGCACACACCACAATTTGCAGTTCCATTACCCAAGATAAATTAATACTGTATGACAAGTGATTCAACAGACTTGCTCTGTTATTATTACCTGTTTCAGAACTCCCAAATAAAATCAGTCAGCTGCAATGTATGCTGTGTCTCCTAGGGCTCCATTACTTCTCTTGGTACGTTAAACACAAATAAATGCTGGTAAAGGAATGGTTATATTAATGCCTCAAAATATCATACCAAGAAATTAAGTTGTCTAAAGCAGAGGTAACGAACTTGTTTTAAGATCTTCCCTAGCAATTTGGTAATATTAGGAATAAGTAAGACACATGTCCTCAAGGGCTATTAAACTAATTTACAAAAGACAGTCCAGGAAACAGCATTTGCATTTTAAACTGAGGAAACCGAGGAATAGAAATGCTATTAGACCAAACATAACAGTGAATCACATAAAAGATCAGAATTGATGACACAAATTCATTTAACAACACTTAACTGGGTCAAGCTGGGAGCACAATCATACCACAATCCCTTCATCAAAATAGAGCATAGTCCAAGAAATGCGGTCTTGCTGTTAATGACAAAAAAATCCAAGGACCTTTTATTGCTCTTACAGTGCTGGATCTTAGAGCTTGGCAGGGCTCACGCTGGCAAGACTTAGCCCAATTAGCAACTAGGAGTGAAGTGCAACTCCCCTGTTTCTTGGGCCACATAACAACCCAACAGAAAACAGGTAAGAATGCAAAAGGACAATGAATCAAAATGTTATGACAACACCTTAGCACATCTGGCTCCTGTATCCCCTATCACTTGAAAAGGGTCAATAATAAGTCACCCCCTGATAATTCCTGGATCATGGTCCAAAGAGAGGGGTGATACCAGAACTTTGAGTTCTAGCAAGTTAGCAAGTTCTGAGTTTGCACAAATGGTGGAATGTACTCAAATACCAGTTGGGCTGGAGTATAAAAGTGCCCAAAAAAAGCAAATTGTCTCAGACCCTATAAATACCAACTCTAGTGCTTTGAGCTCCCCTGGATCACAGAGGGCTGTTACCAGCACTTCCCCTGAGTTAGGACATCACTCAGGCAAACACCTTGAGCATTAAAGGGCTAGAGTGAGTCAACCTTCTCAAGTCCCAATAATCTCCAACTGAGGAATGCTGATGCACTGTGAATATGTACTCTGACCTTGTGAAGAGGGAAATTTTATCTACAGGCTGGCCTTTCTTTCATCTGTTTCTCTATGTGTTTCTGATACACACATTAGCTTTTATAAGTACGGGTGTTCATATTTTACTGGATCCAAATATTTTCTGTGTCTGTATGTATGCAAAAAGCAGCACCCCTCAGATCACTGTTCTACCAGTAAAAAACTCAGGTCGTATGAGTGTAGCTCCTTCACTGGTATGTGTTTGTATGGCTTTTATTCATACTTATAAATGTTGGTTTAGAATACTTTACAGTAAATTAATGTAAATCTAGTAATTTTCCAATCTGCAATTAAGTAACTTTTTAATTACTTTTCTGAATCACTTTCTAAATCCTTAAATTCCCTAATAATTAAGTGCTGCTAAAAATCAGCCTCTTGATCTACCACAAATTAGGAATTGCTGCTAAATCATAACCCTGTCAAATATTTTCATCTGTGTTATGAAGTAACCATTACCAAAGTTTGCTGTAGCTTGGTTTTAGTACATAATAGCAGGTAATTATTCGGTGTTGTCTGAACAATGTATGACAGTAAAATAAAAATCAGAAGGACTATTTGAGATCCCAGAACATAAATACAGACCCTAAGCCACATGGACTGTCGTAAGCTACATGAACTCCTTTCTGTAAATTCTGCTGGAGGTATTACATTCCCTGCCTGCAATAATAGCCCTATTTACAGACTCAGTTATTAATTAATTTCAAGGAAATTATACTGATTTCAGCATATGATAATTATAGGACATTTGAATGCAAAAATCATTTACTAATATAAACTATCAAAAAATAACATCCAATTTTTTAAAAAAAGAGCTGAAATCTTGGTTAACTTCAAAGATAATTGCAAATAACAATTTTCCAAATGTGATTTTATCCATCCTAATGATCACTCTGCAGCTTTCAGCCTTAAAATATATGATATAATTGCATTCTGCCCACTCTGGAATGGCTGCATTTCAAGAAGAGGAGAAATAACATTCTTCTAGCTACATATGCCAGAAAACCTACAGTATAAATAGAATGTCACTTTTATTATTAGCTGCTTTCCAGACTATTCTTCATAATGCAGAGTTAGCACTTTCCAACTGACTTTCACATCATACAATATCCTCTTTCTCTCTTATGTCTGGTATCACAAAATAACATGGCAGATTAATCCTGAAGACCAAAAAAAATGCCCCATTTTTTTGAATACCATAGTTACTGTAACAGTAGCTCTCATTTATTTAAATTTCATGATTTCACCATAAGAAAGAGTAGGAAATTATTGACAATGAGCCTAAAACAAAAGCAGAGTTGAATAAACTCAGTATTTGGTAAAAAAAGTCCTGGAAATGGAATAATGGGTAAAATTACTGCAACTATTGCAAAATCAAACAGTTAAACAATTCCAAAAAGGAAATGCAATATAGCTGAGACCTCTTGGAGCATTTTGGAATCAGAAAGGGATAGTCCAAAAAGAACAAGCAGGGAAAAATTGCTTAGGATGATTAAGAAAGTAGTACAGAAGCACAAATGCACAAAACCAGGAGGGGATAAGTATAAATGCATAAAATCCAACCATGGATAACAAGCTAGCAAAGGATAGCTAAAAACATTAAATAAGGAGAATATATAAAGGAATTAGAGAGCATGGAAAAAGCAAAATGAAATGTCTTGAGCTTTCTGGAGAAGGTGAGCTGTTAACACATGATGTAGCAAAAGTAAAAATGTCACAAGGTTTTTCCCTTCCTTTTTCATAAAGATAAATGTTGATCAGGAACGTCACAAGATTGCTGTTAACAACAAAGGGATGTGATGCATGGATAAGCCCCACTAGAATAAGAACACATCAGAGGATATTTAGTATTTGGGAAAGCAATATATATTCAAGTCATTAAGCTTGAGGAGATTTATTGTAGAGCAAAGTGATCTTCATATTTTTAGATATTATCTTTTAGACTTCATGGAAAATAGATGAAATCTGAAAGGGATAGACAAGGATAAATATTGATTTTACCTTTAAGAAAGGAAAAATAAACACCTGGGGAATTAACGATCAGTAAACATAACATTATTATGTAGCATTATACAGAAGCAAATTACTAAATAGTCGATTTTTTAGCTCCTAAGAACAATGAAATAACATAAAGCATCCCACATCCGTTTCTTGGGACAAAATCTTTTCAATGACTTACCTTTTTTCCTTTATGACTATGTCACCCCCAGAAAATAGTAAAGAAACACAAGTTGATCTTTGTTTGGAGCTGTATGGGTATGTTTTTCAAGCAGCCATTCTCAGGAGAAGAAGCAGGAGGAAATGGTGTACCATGATATCATTCCAGCCACTGAAAGAGTCAATTACAGTGAACAGTGTCTGGCATTTTATTTCTGCCTGAACACAGGTAAAGGAGCTATTTTTAAGGTAATTATCAATAGGTTGCATCACACTGGATGATCATATTAAATGGGTAAGACACAAGGCTGCACTACATACACAGTCAGTGATTTCCTTAACAGTATTCACAGTGGAAAAGCACCTTGTGATGTTTATGAATAACTGAGGTAAAAGGGGCTGCAAGCAATTTGGAGAGAATTTCTATAATTCAAAATTATCTTCATAAATTTGTGAGATTCATTGTGAACAACAAAATAAAATTCAATAACACTTGTGAAGTAATATGGGGAGCTCAAGTGCACACATATATAACTTGGGAAACCAGCCAGTAGGTAGCTACAGTGCAAAGAAGACCTGAGGTATATGTGGACTGAAAATTGGACTCAAGACAACAGCATGCTATTATTACAAAGAAGATTCAACAAGGCCAAATTGCCCCTGAGTCAAGGCATCCCCCAGTATCAATACCAACTGGCATATGAAAGATTTGAAAGAAATTCTCAAAGACAGAAGGAGAATTACTTAGAAGGTAATGGCAGATGAAAAGCTGGACATGAGTTGCATGCATGTGCTTGCAGCCCAGGGGGCCAACCATATCCTGAGCTACATCAAAAGAAGCATAACCTGCAGCTTGGGGGGTCAGGGGACATGAGTTTGCCCCTCTACTATAGTCTTGTGAGACCCTACCTGGAATACTCTGGAGTTCTTGGCACAGGAAAGACATGAGCCTGTTGGAATGAGTTCAGAGTAGGGCCAGTAGAGAGGGACAGAACACCTCTCCTATGAACACAGGCTGGGAGAGTTGAGGTTGCTCAGTCTGGAAAAGGTTCCAAGGACACCTTGTTGCAGATTATCAGTACCTAAAGGGGGCTTGCATGAAAGTGGATGACGAAACTTTGTAGCTGATCCTGTTGTGAGGACAACAGGCAATGGGTTGGAACTAACAGATAGTATATTTAGGTAGATACAGAAATAAATTTTTAACAAGGAGGTGAAACACTGAAACAAGTTGCTCAGAGAAGTGACAGATGCTCCATTCCTGGAGCATTAAGACTAGGTTAGATAGGGATCTGAGCAACCTGGTCTAGTTGAAGATGTCTCTGCTGCTTGCAGAGGGGGTTAGAACAGATGACTTTTGAAGTCTCTTCCAACTCAAACTGTTCTAGAATAGTCTCTCATCTAGGACAGTAATGGAATGATTGTTTGGTATATACCTGTCATTTGTTTGATTATATTCCTCTGTGCATGTCAACATTTTATTTTATCACTTAATTACAAAGTTGAGTAGTAGGCCTTTATTACTTTAATACACATCAGAAGTATTTAGCCTTTTGTTACATTTTGCTTACAAAAGAACATTCTTGTTTGAATGAAGCTTAAACTTTGTCAGTCTATGTAAGTGAACAGCCCGTATTACACACTGCTATCTTCAAAAATGCAATGGAAAAATGCATTGCTGTCACTCTCCTGCACATTTTGGAATGTATTAGTAAGATTATAAAAAAACAGAAGACAACAATCCTCTTCGACAAGACACTAGAGTGGCATCCACTGAAGTCCAGCTTTAAGCAGCACACTCTCAGAAAGGTGCAAATAAGCCAAAGAAAATGCAAAAAAGAACAGTAACAATGGAATAGTTTAGAAAATATGAACTGTAAAAAGAGACTGAAAGAACAGAATATTTTTTAGGCTGGAAAAAAAAGAGGAGGCAAGATCCAATCCATCATTGCCTCTCCATGGTCTGTCACAATCATTATGGCTTGAGTGACTCCTCCTGCGTATGTCTCTCCTCTTTGTTTATTGGTGGGGAAAATAGTCAGTAGCTAGTGAATTGAAACTTAAACAGTCTACTTAATTTGACAAGCCAATTGTCACATCCACCTAAATCCTGATGTATTTCAGCTTTTCTTAATCCTGTGTCTGGAGTATGTCAATTAATCTGCTTTCAAAAAGTACAAATAGACAATGCTGACTACATTTGGTTCAGTGCATTATTTATTAACTAGGATATTTATGAGCATAAATTGGCCATTTTCAGGATCAAATACTTGATAATATGCATCATCATTAACATATGAAAGATAAAGATAAAAAGTTATTTTAATTCTGTTCCAAAATTGTATCAATTGAAATGACAATTCTTAGCTGATTTCCACTTCCTTGACTCTGCCACACTCCCATAAGGAAATTATACATTTTCACAGAAGAAACATAGTTCATTCATGGCACTTGAGCACAATGAAGTCTGTCACAAGACTTGAGGTACTTGGTAACATCCCTTACTTCTAACGGGCTCAGAAAGTGAAGAATTTAATTTCCTTTTTACATTGGAAGATGAAGCTTGAGGAATGGTATGACATTACATCATCTTGAATACCTACCGTGACCTAGATTTAGCATTGGACCTTTATTTGAATAAGGAGAATGTCAAAAGGAACCTTCTGTATTCTTGTTCGGGTAAAAATCAAAGAAATGTTGGAAAAACTGCAGACCAAATCCAGATTTCACAGCTTACGTCCCCTGCAGACAAGTCCTTCTCCCTTCTTGAGATCTGACTAGGGCAGAGTGGTTACTCACTAAAGCACACGAGTAAGAATGGTTAAGATTCTTGGGAATTTTAGTAGTAAATTTTGTTTTTCTAGGAATTCTTGTTGCTGCTTTGTACTGCAATCTGATATGACAACACAAGGTCTTAATTATTTGCTAAGGAATCACAGATAGACGGATAGACAAATGGAAAGAGAAAAGCAGTAAGATAATTGATTCTAATGGAGAGGCAGGAGTGTGATAAAGAATATAAATACTCCTAAATTAAACTTTTTCTTTTATTGTATAATAAATTTTCCTATTCGTAGTTACCAGTGCAGCAAGCTCCATGTTTTATGAGAATAAGGAAACATATCATCACAACAAAGGAGTGAGAAAGCTCTTGAAACAAAGCAGTGTTATTGGCTCCCAGGCTTGAAGCCCAGAGTGAAAGAGAGAATTTTAAGACAGAGTGGCCCAGATCCAGCAGCACAAAGGTGGTCAGGCTGCTAGAGTTTCACAGTCTGGATCCAGACACTAGCAAGGTGGAGCATGGACTCCTAGTATGCACCCACAGAGCACTCACATGCATCGTATATGTGCAAATCTATGAGCTGACCATGCAGATAACATGCACTCACAGAAACACAGATGGCACTAATGGCCTCATCCTGCTCCCTTCTCTCTATGTGTGTATGTATCTGTATATATACAGAGATACACAGATATATATATATGTATAAAGAGAGAGAGAGAAATACATGCATGTGTAACGCGGACCTCTCTAACTTGTGGGCTCAGACACCCATTCCAAACTGTAACTGGCCCCTGGATCCCCCAGTCTCCTCAGCTGCTGGCACCTGACTGCAGGTGACTCCCTGATGTCATAGTTATACTTCATCTGATGGAACACAAACCCCTCACACAGATGTATACACATTCACAAAAACACATAGAATATGGACAGATCTCCCATGGGACCCAGCAGCCAGCCCTGGCTGTGGTCTCATTTTCTGTGTTCCTTTTATGGTTTGCAGACCAGCTTTTACCACGCAACTTTGCAAGGAGAAAGCAGTCAGTGACTGGAAATGACATTTAGAAATGGCAAGGAGGTAGTCAAATAGGCAGAAGAGAAGTCAGTTCAGTTCAGGATTAGAAAAAAAAGGAAGGGAAATCTGGAGAGAACTGTGGCAAATTCCAAACTGATGGGAGAGGTTCTTCAGTAAAAGCAGAAGAAAACAGGAAGATTCATGGACTTGGTTTGGCTTTGAAAAAAGTGAAAACATGTACCCCATAGAGAATAGTTATGGACTGAGTATGTTTGTTTGCTATTGCTGTATCAACAAGCTGCCAAACTGTAAATGCAATGATATTCAATACCATGGACACATTACTTTTTAATAAAAATTTGCCCAAAAACTCAGAAGGGAGAAGGTCAAACTAGTGTTTGGGAGTGTTACTTATCTCAGTTACCCACATATTTGATTGGGACTGGCAAAACAACATAAAGAAAAATAAATCTCCCAACCATGGCTTGAAAGGAAACTGTGGAACCATGATATTTATACAACACAGGAGGTGCCCTGCAGTTCTCAACAAAAAAAACAGCCACGCATTTGCCAATTTATGCATGACTCATTCCATGGTCTTTTGCAGCATTTTATATGTAACAGAAGTCTGCACAAGAGGAAAGTAAATAAAAGGAAAGACTAATAGAAATGGACACTTTGAGCAATAGGAGAGGAAACAGATGTCAAGTCCATTTTGTCAGAAAATTTCTCTATATTAATCTTCTCTGCATAAAGATACAATTAGAATTATTTTTTTAATTAGAAAGGTTTATTTTAAAAGTTGTGCAGTTTCCATCCTTGTAGAATTTTTAGCCAAGCCTGGATGAAGCCTGAATCTGATATGATCTGTGTGGACCCTGCTTTGTGTCAGAGGTTATGCTAGCAGCTTCCTGAGATTTTTTTCCTGAATTGTCCTGTGATTTTGTGATCCTAAAAAACTCTGTACATCAGAAAGTTCATCTGCATTTCTGAAAGCAGCCAAGGAGGCAGAATGGTTTGGAAAAGTGAGTAAACATGTCCTATCATGTGTTTCTCTCTGCAGACTATCAGTTACAACTGTGGATAGATGCATGGCCTGGAAGTTGAGGAGCTATTACCATGAGAACTCCTGAGACTATTGAGCCTGAACCCTAACTATCTCTGATGTAATTTTTGTGATATCTGTCTGTATAAATGTCATCAAATTCTGACACAAGAAGAGGGTGAGTTTCAGGGAGGAACCATCTACTTGGAGGAGCTGTCAGTTTCTTTTAGTCTGAAGAGATGAGATTTTGGACCTATACCAATAGATCCTCTCTTGACAATTGTCTATGAGCAGGCTCTTGAAGTATTTGCTTTGCAGTGTTGCTGCAAAGTCCAAGTTTGCGTTAGTTTTTTCAATTCATTGTGATCTCATAGGAAGGACTTTTCTTACCTTTGTTCAAGCAGCATGAATGGTATCACCAACACTGGCAAGAATTATGCCTATGCCAAGGAGATTTCTACCAGCAGAAAGATGGTGAGAGCAGAATGTCTGCCTCCCATAGCATCTTATTTAGTATAAAGGACAGGAAGGAAAAGTTCTCAGTAATGGTGCTGAAACAGTGCATAAAATCAGCTGGTAAATAAACTGGAGGTATGGCCTGGTAGCAATAGGAGGCAAAACCAAAATGCTGTAAATATGTCACTGCACCCAAGTAAAGTTCACATGTAAAACTCTGCTCCTGCTTTCCCTGTTTAACTTGGTTAGCTCATACCACATTGCCTGTGAATGGCTCATATTTTTATTCTGAGTTCCTTCACTCTTACCTTGACATTTCTGTGAATGTAGAAGATAATATGAAAGATACAGAATAATACAAGAACTGGGAGCAATTGTAATACTTACTGACAAAACAATGTCCCTTCCATAAATATGGCACTGAGTATTGACAAGAACAACAAGAAAATTTACTGTGTACAAGATGCTGATTTCCATTTACGCGAGAAATTGATGCCCTTTAAAAGCAGTCATTCATACAACTGGGGAAAATTTTCACTATGCTAAGCATGCAGCAGCTGGTGGGATGCTCAAATGTCATGCTTTCTCTGTGAGGACATGAAACTATTGAAGAGTAAATATGTTGGAAGTAAAATAGAGCTGCGGAGGGCTTTGTGGCATGGGAGACTTACACTTCCTAAACTGCCCTGAGAAGAGCGTTGCTCTATTCATTTAAATTACGTCCATGGCAATTAAGAGCTATGAAGCAGTTGACAAAGCATTTGTTACTGGTTGACATACATGAATCAAGAAAGGACAAATACACTACTTTACTCAGAAAGTCATGCAACAGTTTTGTAAAAACTCCTTGTCTTACTAGTCACCTTTCCAGTAAGACAGTTATAATGGTACAGAACTTTCTGTCTTTATCATTACCTGTCAATGAATGATACCTATTTCCCTTCCTCCAAGAAAGGACATGATATATTACTACATATTATATATTGCTACAATTTGTTTTGCAAAGACAAATGCAGAATAGGGAGCTTAAAATCTTAGGAGATACACTTAATACAGAAACACTAAATGCAGTTAGGATATTAGACACAAATCTATTCTCTGCACTGTTTTCCAGCTTTGTATGATAAATTCCAATCAGAATGTGCTTCATGAATTTCAGATTCTGTCAGATTAAACAATTCCACATGTTTCTGGAGGCTAATCTAAAGTTTACATTTAGTGCAAGTGGATCAAATAGTGACACATATTTGGGGTTTTGCCCAGATGTGATAACTGTTAGTATTTTAGATACTTTCTATTAACATAGATTAGATTACATCAGTTCATGTCTACACATGCATTGGGAACATTAAACATTTCCAGGACAAATGAAGCCTCTTTGAGACTCACTTTGTGTATAGTGGTAGTGTACCCATTAAAAAAAAAACATTTGTTTGCTGAGCATTTCAAGTGAAATTGGCCTTAATGCTTTTGATTATACAACTGATTACTAACGATCCTGGAATCTGAAAAGCTCTGCCAATCCACTAAACAGCTACGTGACATCTAGTGCTAGAAAAATAGTGTCCACAGGCTGCACTTCACTCTTCCATCCTACATTGAAGAGTGACCTTGAAAGTGAAGAATGAAGGCTTTGTGATCATTGTACACTTAACTCTTTGTTATAAAGCTGCCACCAGAAGATGTTGAAGATGGGGATTTTGAAACATAAACACTTTTCCAGTACTGCAGGGCAACAGAGTGAACAGATTTGAAAGATCCATCAGAGGGAAAATATCCCCATGAAATGGAAATCACTTCCAGATTCAGAGCCAGAATACTATAGTAGGCTTTTCTCTGTCCCAGGAAAGCCTTATTGGGACTACTTCTAATACACAGACAAAGAACAAAATACTTCTATCCCATCCTCGTAAATTTGTCTAAAATTCAAATATCTCTACTGCTTCTCACTTCTAGCACAAGAATTTATTGAGGGCCAACCCAAGTTTAGTAGTTTAGAACTGGATAAAGAAGAAGGACTCATTGTAATGGGAATTTTAATTGGCTAAGCGACTTCATCAGCTCTGTGTCTTTGCTGTGAAAACAAAAGTAGTACCCAAGGGAAAAGCTTCTTTAAGTATGTTCGAGTGTTAATCATACAGAACCACACTTCAGAGAGGCTGTACTAGCTCCCAGGCACCGACAAAGCATATGCACCACCAGGCTGCAGCATACTCCATGACACTACCATGGCATGTAGAAAGCATCCTAGAAGCAGTATAGTCCCAGGTGAAGAAAACTCTGGTACTGCTGCAAATACTAAAATCTATGATGCACACTGATTGCAAACATACATTTTTAATGAAAATACCTTAAAACCTGCAGTGTTGGTAACTTGCTAGCTTTTTAAAGAACTATGTGTCTAATTTATTTTCATTTCTATGGTAAGGGACAGCTAATCTGAAGTTAATATATTGCATCTGATAAATTTTATGGGTTTGACTTCATAAGGGTTGATTTGTTTGTCAGAAAAAGGTATCCATTTGGTGCAAGCCTCTATGCTTTCTACTTCAGTGACACAGTATGTGATCTAATTAGTTTGTGTAGATTGCTTGCTGATTTTTGATACTTTAATAAAACCCTTTGGCATCGCTGTCATTTCCCATTTCCTTACATTTAAGCAGAAAACCAATCCTTAATGCAAATGTAGTTCTTTATTAAACTCACAAATATATGCTATAAAAAAATTCAGAGTAGCGCAGTCCAACATGCTGATTGCTAATAAGAAAAGTTTATTAAAACTAAAGAACATCTTGCAAATAACATTTCAAAGCTCTGTTTTCTTCCCTAAACCTACCTTTTCTCTAATATACAATGCGGAGCTGAAAAAGTAGGAGCATTTGCTGTGTTATTCCTACAGTTGCTTGAGGTGCACATGCCCTAGAAGATGTGACTGTAGTTAATAAAGTTTGGGTACTTTCTTGCTCCCTACCTGATAGACTTCTGAAAACTTTGTGAGGAACCAAGAGCCAGGGAACATGCAACCCATGTGCAACAGCTGACATTTCACAAAGTCACAGAGAAACCAAGTCTACAGAAAAATATCAGCCTGGTGAGGAAATTGACTGCATTTTGTGTAGTCTTTCTGTTGCACAGACTGCATAGGTGTATTGGGGCCTTTTGGATTAAGCCATTTTTTTAGGTCAGACTGATTAAGCTGAGAGGCCTGGTTCTGCACCAACTCCAGTGGACACTCTGCAGTGGACACCAACTCCACTGCAGAGTCAAATGTTCAAGTTCAATAGCTGAGTGGACATACAGATTGAGGGAGCACCTGGGAATGGGAAGACTGGGAGTGTGCATGTGGCCCACCAAGACATTTAGATCCTGGTCAGTCAGAGAGGAGAAAAAGTCTGAGCATTCCGTGATGCACGTGGCTGTGTGCATGCTTTGTTGCTGTTTAAGTGCTGATAAAGGCACCAGTCTCTTGCTTTTATTGATCTGTATCATATTGCAAATGCTCAGTCTTGCTACAGCTAGGACTGGAATCTGGACAAGCTGTGGCCTTGTCTACAAACTGGAAGAAATCCTCTGTCTTAAAGTCCACAGGATGTACCTTCCTCTAATGTTATTAGAAGCTCAGCTTCTGAATGCAAGTTCTTCTGAAGGCCAGTTTCTAATGCATGCCTCAATATGATTGCAATAAGGAGAAACTTCTGGGAATATGCTAGCATGAATAAGAGCCACTGTAAGAGAAGCTCCCAATTAACAAGCAAGCTATCCTGTGCTAGCTAGACCTTATATGGCCAGAAATGCTCTTCAAATCAGATTATACAAACTTTTACTGGATGGTTCATAGGAAGGACAAGGGTGTGACTAGAATTTCTTCCAATTCTGTTGGTAATGCAAGGAGTCCTTCCCTTCCTCACAGAAGAAAAAGCAGTACAGAGTAGTTTGGTTACATCTGCAAGTCATACAAGCATTCTTAGTCAATGAAAGTTACATTGCAAAAACAACCCCAAAACAAAACAGAAGCAGAGGATGGCACCGCACAGAGACCTACTTAGGCAGATTTCAAAAAAGGAGAGTGGCATATTAACACACGACTGATGGGAGTACAGCAACAGAAAGCACTACAACTCCCACATCATGTGGTGTCTGGACACAGACCCTATTACACCTACTCTCACTTAGATCTCTGAAAAGTTAATTAGATCTTGCTGCTGGGAAAATTACTGCTCATGCTCACACTAGCTAGCTCTTCGCCAACTGGCTCAGGCATCTCTGCAATCTGCTGGGTGAGTGGCCCAAAGTGCACACAGATCAGCAGACTCCGCAATATTAAAATCCTCGGCCCACCCTCTTAGGCATTCACACAGCATCTATTGTGGTAACTGAATAAAGCATGTTGAAATTCTGAGCCCACAAGCACCAATATTTCAACCAAACTCATTTGTGCTCTTCCCACTAGAGACAATGGGAAGACTGCCATTAACTTCACATCAGGCTCATAAAATTGAGGCAGATAACTCCCATTAATGTTAATGAGAGTCATGTGTATAAATCATCTACCCAGTGATGGGAAAAGAAACCTTTTTCTGTTATGCTATTTGCACAGCTTCCACAGCCTGTGTAGTTCATCCTCCTCCAATGGCATTGTGAAGACAAAAGGTTTTTCAGCAGCCACATCTTACTAATGATTTAGCTTTCTGTTAACATGAGTCAAATGTTACGTAGACAGAATACATTTAATCATACAGTCATGAAACAACTACATTTAAACGGGGCAATAAATGGAATTACAATTGCAGCAAAATTATTTCCTAGGAAGAAAATTACTATGATTCCTCAATTATTGTTGGGAAAGTACACTAAGACCTCTAGCTTTTCTTTTCAATTCACTTTATCAAAGAAAATAAATTGAATTTTTACTCACAAAGATAACTATTGAACCTTTTTTTACCCTCTGCCCCTCAAAAGATGTGTTCTTCCCATCCTTCTATGATTTTTTCATGTTGCCTTTGCATCATAAAAGATTCCTCTCCCTACAATGAAGGCATACACAGGCACACATCTGCAGAATTCATAGGATGTAAAACAGCTCCTATATGCTTTAGCTTACCTTTCCTGGGTAGGCAAGATAACATGAAAATGTATGATGTATCACTAATTCTGGTCTAGCATAGTAGTGGTCCCTTATGGGTTTTTATATAGGCTAAAAATTTTTATCCTCATTATTTCTACACACAGACAGAAAAAAGAGCTTTCAGATGTTCCATATTTTCTAATTATTTTTACTTTTATAAATATATA
>VZTY01032523.1:53040-92920 GCA_013400935.1 Turnix velox
TAAAAATTAATTCTTTTTTATGTATATAGAAGATAAAACTATAATAAAGCATTAGCCTCACTAATATTTAAATCTGAGAGGAATTTTAATAGCATTCCAGAAGCTGCACTTTTCAGTGATGATGGATGGCCAAGACACAGTGCAGGAAAAATGAGCTACTGTTAACAACTTGTCACCAGCAGGAGACATTAGGATTCTAGAAAGCATGGCAAATGGATTTTTAGTTTTCAAGGCTACACTACAGCTACTTTGCTCCACCTGATTTAGTCTTTCTTTGGTTGCTTATCCTTAACTCCTTAATGTGGCACATTAATTATAGCCCTTCACATGTTTCATTCTTTCGGGTTCCTGTGTCTAGAAATGTTGCCACTCATATAGCAAAGTGCAAGCTCTCCATCATTCTAATAGTTAAATAATGACAAGGCAATGCAATCGAAACAGCATGAAAGGTCACCTTGGCAATACTTTAACTGGTAAAAAGTGCCTAAAGGCATCATAGTTCTTTATTGTGAACAAGTTGACTGAGTTTATGGCTATTCAGGATATTTCAATAATTTCCAAGTATGACAGAAAGAGAAATGCCATTTTGAAATTGCTGCAGATAATCAAACAAGTCAAATTTAAAGACAATATTTACAAAGCATGTTTTTTGCTGTCTTGACAAGCAACAAAGTGGGGACAGGCAAGAGTTTTAAATCAAAGATAAAGTTGTTGGTAGTCGGTATGAAAGTTAAGCCTGAGCAGAAGTCTAAAGTGATTTAAGGCACCATCAGACTTCTCAGAAAGCTCTGTTTTCAGGATTTAAGGAACATAATAATGGACTGGAGACCCTGCACTGGAACTTTGAGAGAAAACCCAAAAGTCTTTTATTAATTGCCTTTAGTACATCAGGAATAAGAATGGGTCTGAGGTGGGACCACAACCATATAATTCCCACTGTTATACAGCAAAATGATACCTGATGAAATTGCAAAGGAGATTCAATTTTTTGGTATCCTGTATTTTTTTCTCATCCTAGCCCTTGAATTTCATGTGCCTTTATGAAGGTGTTCAAATTAACTGCAACCCAATTTTCTAAAGTATTTAGCTAGAGTGCTTAGGGCTCACTGAAGACAATGGAGCTAACCTGGCCACAAACTGCCTTATGCTTCCTTCTTATTTCCTTTTAGAACAACTAATTGCAGAAATTGATCAGTTTAATGTCCTTATGTTACAAGATTTTAACAAAATGTGGTGTAAAATCAAAGCTATGTGGATTTGGGCAATAAATACATCATTAACTGAAGTCTGGTCAGCATTTAAGCTCCCAGTCTTCTGGTATATTTATATTTCCTCACCAAGTCAGACAAACAGGGAAGATACTTGGTACTTTCTTTATCCATCAGGAACACTAGGCAAAGCCCTGAATTTGATGTGTCCTGGATTTCACTGCATATATCAATACTTAAGGATCCATCTTTAAAGTAGCTATTAATCTTTTATATTAATATTACTACTGCATAAATTTCTCTATAGTCAAATTTGAATCAAAGCAGAGGGCTGGATATTCTGAATGAAAGAAAACAATCTTACACATAGCAGCTATAACTTCCTTTGTTAGTTGTTTGCCTAAGAACAATTATACCAGAACATCTCACAGGCTCTTTTGGTCATTTGCCTTCTAATGCTGGTACTGACAGAATGGAAAAGCCACAACATGCTAATGAAAGACTTACATCCCAAAGAGCATTTTCCTGTACGTGTCAAAAAGTCACTAACAAATTACACTTTATTTATCAGGTACCACCAGTAGCTGACAAAGAGGGAAATATATATTTAACACAGATTAATAAATTACAATAGGATAAACAAATAAAACCCAGCAAAATACATCATTTCAGCACATTGTTCAGGCTAGTACAAAATAATAAAATTCTTTTAAACTTTCACCTAATATTAAACATTAATCCTTTAGTTGTCAGAAGTTGTCATACAGAACAATAGAGTCGCCAGAATATGAAAAAGTTATGTATGGTAATGAACAATTTGCTTCCTGCTGAGGGCTGTCAGAGCAACTACTCTGCTCTGAAAGGTGCAGGGCAGGTGGTGCAGCTCTCCAGTAGCACACTGGGCAACTCTGGTTTAGAAGAGCAGTATAGTAGCACAATTCAATTTCAGTAGTACTGGGGGAGGGTCTGATCTGAACTTCTGGAGGCACTCTCTCAAGACACAACATCAAACCCTGGATTAAGACGGGGATATTTGCCAGCAAATACACATATAACTCTACTGCAAATGCTACCTCAAAAGGATTTTTGTCTCTCCCTTTGGAAAGACAATGGCCTAGATGGAAACATCCTGACATTTGTAAGGACTGTGAAGCCACATTGCAAGAGGTGTCCACACCATTTCTATGTGACTTTCCAGTATTTACTTAGGCATGACATTTGATTCAGCTCCATGCAATATGAAATACTTCTGACAATGATGCTCTGTGAAACAATGCTCTGCAATGATGCTGACTGCAGAAATGTTTCTCTAGGTGATAGAACATATTTCACCAGCCACTGGTGAAAGACATGGTGTTCTCAGACATAGGTCTATCTACCTCCCACCTGTCCACTGAGTACTTTTTGTAAGTGCCATTTCCACCACTGGGACTCTTTACAGTACTCCCAACACTTCCTGTTGAAACCAACTTCATGGTCATTATTGAGTGACAAAGAGAGAAAAGATTTACCATAAACTAGGAAAGAGCCATGAGTGCAATTAAAAAGTATCACAAACATCAGTGTATAAGATATTGAATTCTTGTATGATTAGCTTATTTTTGCTTTATTTAAGAAAGTATAAAAAATTAATTATTAATACTCATTAGTCATTAAAATAGCTCTGCATTCCAAATGATCCCTATCCAACAGCCAGCTAAGGTGGATGAAAAAAACTATACTGGATAGTGTTTTTTGTGAAACACAAACAAGATATTCATAAGAATCATTGTGTTGACAGTGAAATCACAAATCCACAGTTAAAAGCCTGATCCTCCAAACAGATTTATATGGGTGTAACTCTGAATTCTTGTCATTCCTACTGACAAATACGTTATACAGCTATAGTTTAATTAAAAGTTTGGAAAAATATTGCATAAAATGCAGAGTTGACCTCAAATTAGCAGCAAAATTCCCACTAGGATTCCTAAATCCAACATCTACAAATGTCTTTGAATGCAGTGGCATATAGCTCTATGTTGATCTCCTTATAAGTTGTGAAGAAAGTGTTTGAACTTTCTCCACGAAGTTTGCCTGTGCACAGAGGTCTTTTATAATATAAATTTAAATACACAATCAGTTTTACAATGTTTTCTATCATTTCTCCCTCTCCATATGTTCTCCCACTAGGAATCTAATGAGTTCTACATATGAGGGATGACAAGGGAATATGCCTTAGAAATAATACCAGCAATTACGGCATATGGAGCCATTGTTTTGGAGTTGCTTTTGCCATGAACATTAGGCAGAGCATCTGGGACTAAATTCTGTCTACCTGCCCATGGACATTAGCAAAATCATCATCTTCCATTTGTAAATTCTGCTAAGGTAATCTGCCATATAGAGAGGACCATTTCATCAGTTTTATGATCAGAGAACATATTGAAACACAGACCACTTGTACTCAGAAAAAATGCTCCTATTCAGACAGAATAGTTTAAGCTGGAAAACATTTTAACAGAAAATTACATCGTTGCTCTCTCTCTCTTTTCTCCAATAACTATGAAGAGCTTGTGATCAGTTCCGGAACACTATTTATTAAAAAAAAACAAACTCATCACTACTGAAGTATTGCAAGAAGACTGGATCCCAGGAAAAAAGAAAATTCTGAAGGTAAAAAAAAACAACAACAAAAGAAAGACCCAAACCAATAAATAAGTAATTGAAAGGATTATATACTCTACACACAAATATAGGCAAAACATACAAAAATAATCATGAAGATAGAAACAGACTAAAAACCTCCCTTATATGGAAACATAGTAACTCAGAAAAAACTGTGTACATTTTATGAGTTTAGTTTTTGTCATGTTTATGTGACAGTAAGGAGAAACGAGATAGACAGATTCAAGCAATATGCTGATACTGATTAAACTTGCAACTCCACCTATTCATTACATTTAAGAAAATAATATAAGTATTTTCCCATGTTGTGCAGTTGAAGTTGTGAAAGCAAATACCATCCTACAGGGTCTTTAGGTTATCTCAGTGTTACAGGGGAAAAAAATGTCCCTGCTGTTACAGAGGATCTAACCAGAATTTTATAGTTATGAATGTAAACATAAAGATCTAATATAGAGCTTTTACAGTTACAGTTATATTGGCAATAACATTTCTATTCCACTAACTATTTCTTGAACTTCGTTGAGCAATAGACTGGTTTTCAGCTCTGAAAACCAAATACATTTCAATTATTTCAGTCCCAGCTAATATTGATGTGATCAATGATATTTAATCAAGAGCTTTTATTATCACGGAGTAATTAGATTTCACTTCTTATTTGCACAGAATTTCTTGTGTATTAGCAAGGATGGAAAGTAGAAAAGATCTTTTACCATAAATCTGAACAGGGACAGGCACAAGAACTTTCATGAAACTTGCTCATTCAGAATTTTCTGGGGAAAATGCTGAACACTCTAATGCATCTGGAGGCCTTCTTCAAACCCCACTGAAATCAGTAAGACAGATGCCATTTCTGCAGTCTTGCTTTGGATTATGCAAATTGTCTTTCGCATACACAAAACATACCTTTCTACCTCCCTACAGAACTGGCCCAAGGACCTGGTGCCACTATCCCAGCCACAGGTTAGGAACGTCTACTGTGCCCTAATGCCCATCATGCAAGATACATATCCCCAGAGTCTTCATTCCTGTTGATGAAACCATACTGATTTTGTCTGGCATCCCCCTAATAGAAGTCTGAGAAATATGAACCTTATTTATTCCCTTATACACGAGTTTCCAGCTGTCACTGCCAGTGATCATCCTGCCAGGTGGTCTTACATAAACTGAGGATTAAGAGATGTTAGCAACATTGTCATTACCAGTAAATAGGAAGTCAATAGGAAATCTTCTCATCTACTACTTCTTGTAATCACCACATAAACAGAGCAGATGAATATAGCAGATGCAAAACTAATAGCCATGGAGGACATTTTTGCTAGAATATTTGCAATGACTGACTGTAAACTGGTATCAGAAAGTTATATAAACTCTTACAGATAGAAAATCAAAGGCATAATATGGAAATGTTTTCTCATTCTGTAAATGAATAAACAGACTAAACAGAGAAATTTTGGTCAATGTAAACTGTGTTATAAAGACTAACATTATTCAGTTTAATATCACTGAAATCATGAGAAATCATTGTTGAGATAAAAAATGTTTAATAGACAGCTAACTATTGGCAAAATGAAACCAGAGATGAAGGCTATACTTCTACTACAAATCAGAACTGTGCTCCTTTTCCTTGCCATTAAATTGGTCAACAGCAGTTGTGTAAAATCTAAGTCATGAAGGCAGAGGCAGTAAATCAACACAAAAGGATGCCAATCACATCATTTTGATGTTAGAGAGAGCGATGAATTACCAGGAAATCATGAAAGCCCGCTGCACAATCATAATGAGCAAAAAAACCTGCCTATATTTTTCTGAAACCTAACAATAGAACATGCTTGACAGGGTTTTAGTTTCAAAACAAATCTATCTGACACATTGCCTCTGGTTTTAAAGCATATAGATTCTTCACAACTCAGAGCTGCATTTGCTTAGTGAAGTACTGAAACCCTATAGCAGTGATGTTCCACTCTTCAGCAAAGCTGGAGGAACCACGATTTAAAAGACGTAGGATAAGGCTTGTCAGAGGTGGGCTACTTGGTTGGACTTGATGATCTAAAAGGTCTCTTCCAACACAGATGACTAGACTGGCATTTAATGGTAGTAACAGTGGCATCTACAGCAGTGCTGCTTCCAAGTTCAGCATTCACTTACAACCACTATGCCAGATACAACCAAGACATATTCTTGAATGTTTTTATGCTCTGCATATGTTTTTATCAGTCATAACTGATTCAGAATCCCTTTTATTAAGACTAATATCAGGATTTCCTTTTTGCTTTGTTGAACTTCTCCAATAAATTTCATTTTGGAAGGCTGGAACAAAGCAGTGCATTTTCTTTCCCTGACACTGTAATGCTATCTGCAACTGCATAATAGGATCCATACTCTCCTGCAGTTTAGAGTTCTTTATGATTACTGAATCCAAAGGGTAGCAAGGATTTCCCTCCAATTGTAATGCTCAATCATCTTTGTAATCAGATGAAGCTGGGTATATAAAATAATCTGGTAAGTAAAGTAGTATATAAGGAAAAATGGAGCAAATGAAGCAGGATTCATCCTCATATGCTTAGAACTTGAATGCCCACAGCTAGTCACCTTTACTCCTTATAAAATGGTAGCACAAAATCAGGTGTGACAGATAGTTGAATTGTGGTTCCCAGCTCACTTTGATCTGCACAGGTAGAGTTCACTGTTGAACTGGCTCTTAACATTTTCTTTTAAATAGTTAAAAAAACTAAACTGAAACATTATCAGAAATGTATACCATGATCTGTTGCTGCTGAAAAAGTAAAAAATTTTCAGGATTCCCATTTTGTGAAGAAAAAAAATCTAAGTATTGTTGCCTTAGAACAACAGTGCACCCTCTCGAATTTGCCGCGATAATGCTAGAAAAGGTTTGCTTGACAACAGTTTGACTCCATAAGGGACCTTTTAAAGTGGTTGAAGATATTTCCATGTTTACTGAGGAAATACAAAATTAATATAACCCATGAGATTCTTATTCCCTGAAAAAAAAAATGTTTTGTTCCATGGGTAAACAGAATAGGTCATCAACATGCACATCCATACAGGAAACTCTATTTTATATTACAATTTTATTCACTTGTTATTAATACTCACAACAATAATCTACTGCAGATAACCTATTCAGTATATCTGAAAATCCATTTATTTTCACTTACTGATATGCATGTGTTACACTTATATATAATACATTATCTTCAGTGTTGGCTTAAGAACAAAGAAACAAAGAAAACAAATATTAAGAAGAATTAAGTAGATTTTTGACCAAAGAGAAGCCAAATTCAGATTTTACAAAAAAGCACATTTACACTTTGCACTGACCTGGACAATCTCTTTAAGATGCTGGTTTTTTCCTGCACCAATTAGCACAAATCCATACAATATTAATCCATCCTAAAATACTGAGATACTTGGTGCTACAAACAGTTTATCCTAATTAAATTTTAATGAGAAAAGAATATCTTTCCCTGACAACATTTTTTATCATTTCTCAGCAGAACGATAGAATATACTTCTCAATTTTATTCCAGACAGTCATTTATTTTATTGAAGCTCTTCTGTGCAATAATACAGCAGAAGTAATGAAATGGTTTTGGAACAGCAGGGGCTACTGTGACAGGCAGAGCACTCCAGGGTGTTTATCCATCATGGAACTTAATATATACCTACCTAGCCATGTCAGTGCCTTGTAATGATAAAATAATTTCCCTCTTTTTCTGGGACTCTGGTAACCACATAGAACTTACTTAAATCAGCTTGCCTCTATATACTTTTGACTACCATTAACTATGTGCAGTTTTCATTTCAGTGCACCAAAGCATACAGTCTGAACTCCCTCACCCTCTCCAGTCATCAAGTTTATGCATTGTGTCTAAAAGGAACTGGCAAATTTCTGTTGTATCAGTATTACAGATGGTACAATATACATTAAATGTAGTATAAAATTATACATTCTGTAATAACTTAGAAAAAAGCTCATAGACGCTTAAGGCCTTTAAATAGTGAGGATTTTTTGTCATGTAAAAGCACATCACAAAGCTCATAAGTTGCTACTAAAAAAAAAAAAGTAAACATAATTTTTGTAATGATCAGATCTGAATTGGATGACTGTAAGCAAGCAAAATATCCACAAACTGTAAATCTGGAAGGGCACTAGGATTTTTATCCTTTATAGCAAACAGACTGAGCAGACATCTACATAAGCATCCAACAGTACTGAGGTTCAAGCAAGAGATTTTATTTATTTAATAAAAAGACAAAAATTCTGAATGATTACCATCCAATTTCATAATTGCAAAACTCATTTACATCCCTGCCTACCTCTATAAAAAGGGATGAAATACTGTCATTGACTGCTTACATTGCATTTCAAACTAAATGGAAATGTATATCTTAAAGGTATAAAATGCCTTATAATGAAAGTGGTAATTGAGTTTTGATCACTGCTTTTTAACTGTCAAAGAGCTGGAGTAGTTGGTAACCCTTAGGGAAACATGTCAACTTGACTATACATTCTAATATGACTGATGTATTCAGATAACTATTACTTGTCAACAATAATTATTAATGATGGATATATATTTCCATTCCTATAACAAAAGCAACTTCAAGATGTTGAAATATGTACCTTTGAGAGCTCCAAGATTAGAATACAAATAAAAATTTCTAAAATTGAGCCATGCCAGAGGACAACTTCTGCAACAGAAATTTAATTAAAGCAGTGTGCAGTCCCACCAGCAATCTGAACAGTGGACCAGGGATCATTTTAGAGAGGAGGAACCAATACTTTGTGAAGGTTGACATCATCAAGATGAAAAGCCATCAGTTTGGAATGGAGAATCGTAAAGATTGCTGCTTTTCTGCCCCTTCTGAATATCGGCTCTTGTGATTACAGCTGCAAATTCCTCAGCAAGTACAATTTTACAAATGTACACAGTTCAAATGGTTGAAATCTGTGGCACAGAAGTTCAAAATAACTTCCCAGTAGTTTGATATCAAGGCTGCTGCTGATTACAAGCCAGGTTCTCATCGAAACAATTGATTCTGAAGAATACACCCCAGCAGTATAAAATTTCACTTCAAGGATTGCCTGGAGGATTGAAATTCCTATGAGTTGTATTTAATGTTATCAGCCTTGAGACTGACTTGATTCGTCTTTAGCTACCGGGTTACCTGTAATGAAAAAGAAAACCAGAAAATCAAAACTGTACATAGAGAATCTATTTCTGAAGTACTGGCAACTGAGACTGAAATGTAGGATCCCTGTCCAGCAAAGCTCTTTCAATTGTTTCTAAAGAAGTGAACAACTCCCAGTGATAGCAGACAGGATAGCTTCCCAATTTAAATTGTGTATTCAAGGGCTTTTTTGGAACTGGATCTGACAAGGAGAAACTGAAGTGCAAACATGCTTAAAAACTTAGTAAAAAATTTCAAGGTCCCAAATTACCAATGCACAAATATCAAAAGCATTGGTTTTAAGGATAGTTTCTGTTTTGTTCATTTTTTGCAATGTTAGAGAAAGCACGGTAACAGCTATGCTTTTAAAATGTTAGCCATTAAGTAAAACAGTGACTGACACTGGAAATGTATTCTTTGCATGCTACTTTAAAATGCAGTATCCTGTTAAGAGCTAAATGCATATTCTGAAGCAATAATCACTTCATGGAGAAGCAGGACAGAAGCATAAACAAATGACAGATAGATATATCCTGTTATTGCCAAGGTATAAAATAACTACCCTTAGAGCAATGAAACAAGAGTGGAACAGAAAGACCACAGAGAAAGAGTAGAAGACAAAGCATTTCACAGTAATTGGACTTTCCCTGTGTCTAATTTGGTTTTAAACATTAAAAGAAAAATAAAAAATACATCATATCAAAGAAACATAACTGAGGAATATTTCTGCTGCATAAGTGTACACAATTAATGATCATGTAGTATTGTAATATAAAATTTTGTCAAGGGAAAACATCCCAACTCTTGACGAACAACTCATTGGAATCGTCACAATAACACTTTATGACATCAAGGGGCACATGCTTTTCATTTTGTTCACATGGGTCATGCTCCTTAATGATGAAACATTCTTTAGCCCTCAGCAAAATAGTCTGCACACAGCTTTTGTCGGCTCTGCAGAGCACAAACATAGAGCAGAATATTAAAAGGACTGTTCAAGGACTTCATTACTTCAGTTTTTCTTCTCCACCAAGTTGTTTCTAGGAACTGCACATAAGAAGGCAATAATAGAATTGTGCTTTGTGTTTTTATGATACATGGGTTTATTCATAACACTGCTCTTGTGTTTTGTTCTTGCTGTGACCCCTTCTACAGTGGCAGACTGCCTGAAAAAATAATGAAGAATTAATGTAAAAGCAACATATTTCTGTGCCCTGCACCAAAGCTCAAAAGGCTGACACAGCATCTTATTGTTATTTATTTTTGGCTTTATTGCAACGAGTTGGAATTCTACTCATGGACACAGATGCTACTGAGCTACATAACATAAAATATACATCTTCTGATCTTATCTGCAGCTTGATAGTGGCACTTGATAAATATATATAAAAAAACTATGGTAAATCAGCTGATGCAAAGCACACTGTAGACAGATGCAAGACACCCAAAGAGGCCATGTACATAAAGGATCAAAGCTTCTTACTTTTCCAAACAACAAAATAGACCAAAACTAAGAATAACCAGAGGACAGTTTCCTCAGAGGCACAGCTTGACTGGCAGTCACTGGAACTGGACATATCTATTGACCATATCTATATATATCTGTGGACATATCTATAGACCATATCTATCATAAAGAGAGGGTACTGTCTGGCTTCTGAGAGGCCAAGCTGACCACAACCTAGCAATGAGCCTTTCCCACTAAGATGGTAAATGGTATCCTGGGCTCCATTAGACAAAGTATTGTTCGCTGTTCGAAGGAGGTGATACTTCCCCTCTGGTCAGCACTTGCAAGGCTACACCAGCAGTAGTGTGTTCAGTTTTGGCTTCCTAGCACAAAACTGACATAGAGCTACATGAAAGAGTCCAGTAAAGCGCCACTAAGGTGAAACAGGTACAGGAGCATATTTATATGAAGGAAAGTTGAGAGAACTGGGACTGTTGATCCTGCAGAATAGGTTCAGAAGGGATCTCATCAGTGTATACAAATACCTGAAAGAAGAATGCAGAAAAGATAGGGCCAAACTCTTTTCAAGTGATCCCCAGTGACAAGAGACAATGGGCAGAAGGAAAACCACAGGAGGTTCCCTTTCAGGAAACAGTTTTTTTACTGGAGGGTGACTGAGCATCAGCACAGATCACTCAACGAGGGTGTGAAATCTCCATCTTTAAAGTTATTAAAAAACTACATGGTCCAGGGCAAGCTGCTCTAGGTGGCTCTATTTGAGCAGGGATGATGGACAAGATGACCTCGAGAGGATCCTTTAAAGCTTAACCATTTTGTCATTTATTATTCCTGCAACATCCAGCTCTGGCAATGCATGAGCTAAGTTAATAAACTGCAGATAGCAAAGAGTATTTTCACACATACATGACTGCTCAATTACATAGCTGTTTGGTAGTGCAAATGTGTTCATTACAGTCATAAAAAACTCAGTAAAATAATAATCTGCAGGCTCCTCTCATCTATCTCTACAATTGTGTGGTGAAGAAATCCCTGTGATAGCAATATACACTGTTACATAGAATAAGGAGGTGATATAAAGAAAAAAAAAAAATCCAAACATTCAAATCTCTGCTCTGTATCTGATTATATGCAAAGGCCATTTTGTTTATACAGCCTGCAAGATACATATTCCCAGTTTTTATGATTACATGGCTGGATTTTTTAACTGCTTTCTCTTGACAGATTTTTTATTTTTCCATTTGCTTTGTTTCTTTGTTTCTCCCAGGTCCCTGAGTAACATGCACCGTGGACCACGTTTTCCTGTTTTATAAGAAGGTAATACTTGTTATGTGCAAGCACAGATCAGCCATTAACATTAATGGAAGTTATATATCCATACATGTTAGGGAGAGAATAGATCTCTCAGATGCCAAAGACAATTTCACAATGAAGCAGTGAAATTTTAGCTAATATCTAGTGATGGCATTTACCGTAATGCCTAATTTTGAATATAGCAAAAGCTATCTCATTTGAGTGACTGGAAAGCAACTTAGTATGCCAAAGTTCTTTATAGGAAAAGGCATACTGATAGAAGAATGCATAAGATCTTTAAAACCCTAGAAGACCAGTAATGCACTGAATGGGCACAAATAAGGACTAATCAATTTTTGGTTAATAATTAATATGTATGGAAAATTAAATTTGCCACTGTAGTATAACAATACAAAAAAAACCAAACCCAAAACCAAAACAAAACAAAAACCAAATGCATAAAAGCTTTAGCATCCTAGGTGTTGATTTGAATTAATTTGTTCATTCCTGGAACATAATTACTCCCTTTACGCTAATATATTTTTTCACATGCTTGTTATTTTATAAATGCAATACATTAGACTCTCTTCACTTTACTGTACTAAGTGTGCAATTAAAGTATAATTACTCTGCAGTTTCAGGCTTTTTAATTTAAACTAGTGAGTGGCTGCTGTAAATTGGCTGTAATTGTATATGAACTCACTTGTGATTTTTAAAAAACAGCAATATCTAATTAAATGTAACTGAGGTTTTTCATGCATGTCCTGCCTACTAAATGTCTCAACCAGATTCAATCTTTAAGTACAGCATTTTTTACAGGGAAACCCAGAACAGACTAGAGTTTAGAAGACCTCAAAAGCAGAGCATAAGAAAACGTACCATCTAAGGAGATTTTCTGGACAGCCACCATTCCTGTGCTACCAGCAATGGATGACAAATGTCCTCACTTGTGACATCCCCACTGTGGAATACAGTAGATAATACTATCTATTCCCTAAGAATAGATTTCCAATAAAAACCCAGACTTCTACTTTTACTCAAGACTCCAAGACTATAGCACGTAAAGAATGGCTGAGTGGATATTCTCTGAATAGTAAAGTGTTTTTCCTGACTTTCATGCACCTCAGCACCACAGGATCCAAATTATAATTAATTATCTTCTAACTACAGAACAGTTTATATATGCAAGTAAAGCATGTAATTAATTTTATTTATTAGTTTTAGAAGAAAATAGGTGACAATATACCATATATTACAATCAGTGCTTGAACATTTTGTAACTGAACTTTGTACATGAATATTTTTTTGCCTAGCATCTCATTTTCTTTCTGTGTTTACTGCAAAATCTAATGTTTGAATAAAATACTTCCTTGAAGAAAGAGGCTTAAGAAATGGCTTAAAGAAATGACTAAATATAGATCGTCCTCCAAGCCACGGAAATAAGATAGAGCTTAACTGCATGCAGTACATTTCCATCTATTTTGTAGCCTTATTTTTATATTCTTAATATTAAAAAAATTAATAAAAGAGGGTCAACAAGTGCCTCTTAAGCAAAACTGTCCTAATAAGGAATGGACTTGAAGAGGTGTATACCATTCATGATTTTCCATGACATAAATATCTTTGGTTTGGTAGCAAAAGTCTAATATGAATATTACGATGCAGAAACAGAAGGTGCATACAACCAGAAACAAACAATGCATTTTTTCCATTTATACCCACTGCAAATGAGGTCGAGTTTGGAAAGAATCTTTTGAACAGATGGATGTGCACTATTTCCTGGAACTTCAAAATGCACTATGTGTTTGCCATGTACTTTCATTCATACATGGTTTATGAAAGAAGATGACAGCACTTGCACTTTTGCATGTTATTCACTGAAACAGTTCAACTGGTGAGCTGAGTAGAGGCTCCTGATTGAATACTACTGCCTTTTACCAGTAATACCTAAATGCATGTTGCAAATGTTAACAAACAAGAGGCTCACAATTTCCTCACACCTTGAGAATCCTGTGACTTATCTAAAGAAAAGGTGAAGCTGGATAAATTAACTGCAAAGGACCATTAGGTGCAACAGGGCACCTAAATCCTTATATCTATTAGCAGGCATGTGTGGATCTAAATGTTTATGCTAGATAACTAAGTTAAGCTAAGTTAAGTCAACATTCCAAGGCTAAGAAATGCTGAAGTGATTCAACCATGACTCAAGAGTATGCTTGACAAAGTAACTCCAGCAGGGAACTGTGAGTTAAGAAACAGGCTCTTGTTTCAATATCAGAGATCACTATTTGACTTTGTCTAATAACAAAAGACAAAATTAGAGTATTTGTGAGCAGCTTGGATAATAAATATTTAATGATAGTTATATGGATTCTTTTACCATCAGAGGTGGTGACATATAGACATACATGTTCTCAAGCCTTACATTGTTTTATTCCTGCTTATATAACTTTAGCCTTCCTAACTTCTGATACCAAGACTCAAGAGTTACAAATTTTGCCTTTGTTTTATGAGTATGAAAAACATTAGTCTGAATGTGTTCTCTGTAGTGGAGCCATTTAAAATTCCAGGTCCTTTGGCAAACATCTCTAACTCACTTTATTAATTAAACAGAAAATTTCCCAGTATACTTAAATGGATCAAAAGTTTCCAATGTCTTTGATAACCACCAGACTCTTAAGGTTTTTATTTTTTCATACTTATATTACACTGTGACTAGTCAGAATTACATTTGTGATCATTCCTGTGCTTTGGACCTTTGATTAGAAAGAAAAAATCATGTTGAAACCCAATACACACAATGCCATTTGAAGTATAATTCTGTATTTCATGCTTTACCACTGCTCTTAATGATTTCAGTCAGGGATTTTTGGTGTTAAATCAAAGACCTAGATAAATAAGGACAAAATTTTTAATTAAAACTAAAAGGTTTTTGAAAACTGTCAGATTAAAATTCTGCTTTCCACTTGCTTCAAATAATCTTAAAGTTAGGACAAGGAAAATATGTAAAAGAAAAGTACTTTAAAGCATGACATACATTCTTGAAAATGGCAGAGTTCCTCATCTTTAGCATAGTTTGAAGATTAAACAGACAACATCTAGCATATTTTAGATGTATAGTGGAAATACCTCTTTTCCAACTTTTTTTGTATTTCAATAAATCCAGCATGGGATTTTGAGCTCTCAACTACAGTGTGACTCCTAACTGAATTTACCAAGACATACTTCCTGTCTAAGTGCTGTTCTTTACTCCAGAGCCTCTGTTGCTTTCCCATGATAGTAACTTACTTTCACCAACTAGGTCTACCTTTGAAAGGTTAGTGAGTGAAGAAAGACATTTAACTGCTTCTGGTCCTCTGCAGCAAACTAAGAGACTAAAATGAGGAGTAAGATACAACAATTCCTGTTAATACTGTGTAAACCTGTATTAGTACACACCTGCTCTGTGAGTAATAAACCAGGGCTGGAACACATTTTCTGGAGTGGTTTGACTCTTTATTCCTCAACGAACGTTCTGGCCCTTCCTTAGAATCCGACCAAGACTAGGATACATCACAACTAGTGCTCCAATGTGGAGCCAGAATATTTTGTGTGTGTGGAAAAATCAAAAATTGTCATCAGGCACAGCAGAAACCTCCTTTCTCTACTTCTCCATTCGGACCCGAGGAGTTTTACACGTTTGCCTAAGAAACAAACATATGTCAAGTACTACACTGTTATGGAATTAGTTACAGCAAACAAAACTGCGATAGATGGAATTTTCTTTAACTTACAAGGAAAAGTACAAAATTACAGGAAAAAAACCCCCACCATATTTCATAACCAAAGCAACTTCTCTTAGCAAAAGATCATGGCCTCCAAAACACCCCCACGATATAACAACCAAAGAAAAAGGTTTAAACATACTCAAACTCCTACTAATTGATTTGTCACCAAAAGCAATTGAAACTGATAGACAACATTCATTTATGTAAGTACATCAGCAATCTTTAAATAAAATAATCAGTAATCAAAAAGTACTTTGAAAATAAGTCCATGGAGAGACCTGTGGTACAAGGAAAGAGCCATGAAGTCAGAATATAACTTTCAAAAAGAAAAGCAAAACAAATTTTAAAAATTCTAACATCAAAAAAAAAGAAAAAATGTGAGCATTATGAGGAGAACTCTACTTAAAGCCATTTCTATGGTTAACAGGTTACAGAAAACATCATAAAATAACAGATGACAACTCTCAAAAGACAGTATTAAATTCAGACGTCTTCCTTATCTAGTTACTTGAGATAGTTTTTGGACTTGTTGACAATGATTGCCTGAAAAAAGGGCTGTGTGTCATCCCAAAAGATCACCTAAATTTCTTTAGATAATGCATACAAAAAAATTATTTTCCTTTTTTTTTCTTCCAAGATTTTTAAGTTAAACAGCATGCTGCAGATCAATAGAAACACACAAGATTAAGCTCATATCTTCCATAACGTGTTGCTTTAATAAAATCTCTATGCAATTAAATAATATGAAACAAATTAATAAGACTCTTCATTCATATTTCCTTGAACTCAATAGTTTACAAAATAAACTTAATTGATACAACTCTTAGGGATAGTTATCATAGCTCATATCTGATGGAGACATATATGTTATGCAAAGGCTAAATCTAATTCATTAGTCTTTTAAATGTACTTCATTATTATACTCTTTCAAAAGTTAAACACACTACAAAAGCACATACCTAAATTTTATCAATGCGTCAACTTAGCAGTGAAATCACATTTATGGCAGAAGTGTTTTAACTTCACTACGTTTTTCAATTACAGAAAAACATTTTCATATTAAAAGAAGACTTAAACAAAAAACCTTATTTTACTTTCTGTAACTCATAATAACTGTAGCAACTCAGACAAGGATATATCCTCTTGAGGTTTTTGTGGTGATCACAACTCCATAGTGGGACTGCAGCATGGCGGCATAAAAGACTGCAAGACAATCAATTAAATAAATGTAATTTTCTTCCCTTTTACACCACATATTCCACCTAGTCATCTCTAGCAGGGGGACAAAAACAACCTCCTTCCTTTTTACAGGTGAAGAAACTGAAGGTACCCTTCCTTTTGTGAGGAAGCAAACAGACAAAGAGGGATGAGAACAGAGTCATTCTGTCTTAGGCTTTATCTGACCTCAGTTACCAAGAGAAAAGCCTACTGTTGTAGTAGTCTACTACTGTTGTAGCATGTAACAAGTGGTTTCCTGTATTTAATATTCTAAAAATGAAAAAATAAACCCAACTCAGCCTTGTTTTAGAACTAGGTTGATGTTACAAAATTGCTGAATAGGTATAACAGGTTTTCAACTTTCAATGTATTTTTTTCAGAAATTTGGTGGGCTAAATTCATCACATTTCATATCTTTCTCTTTTTCATTTGTTTATGATGTGTTAATTTTGGGGGGGATTTTGAAGTGGAAGTAACAAGCCCTTTGAATGAGATCAAAATAAAAACATAAATTATTTCCTTACCTGTAACTTTATCTTCTCTATGAGGGTACCTGCTGCTCTGTTAGTTCAGTACTGATGTGTTTTCTGCCTTTGTCCCAAGCTTCAGAGATTCCTCTGGTGATTTTTCCCCACTTGCTTACCAGCTTCCACTGCTGGCATTATGAGGTAGTGCACTCACATTTGGCTCCAGGAATACTGCCACAGCTGAAGGGAATATAAAACAACTAAAAAACAAGTTAGAAAACAGCAGAGCAATATTCAGGCAGGGGAGAAAATGCTTAAAAACAATGACTCAGTCATCAACTTGAAACCTTTCAATAATTTTCCTTTCTCTTTCCATCCATTCACTCAGAGTCTCCTGCCGAAGGAAAAATTTTCCATGCTTGCAGAAATTTTAGCCAAAGTAGTGGGCGCTGATAGAATAGTGGGTACCCATTCCGAGAACATAAAATTATTTAGAGAATCTAACTTAACTTTCTCCAGTACGAGTACCTATCACGCCATCACTTTAATACAGATAAGAAATAGCAGAAAGGTGGAAGATTTGGAAGATGTCAGAAAAATCCTTGTCATCTTGTCTCAATTTTTAATAGAGTGGAGAAATGGCAGGCTTGAGGTGTTTCACCTAAAAGTTGCCACAGATGAACAGCTAGCAGAATTGCTCAGGGAAAAAGTCTGATTCATTAAGAAGTAGTCAAGATTATGGTTGCTCATGTGCAACTGATAGGTGTAGTTATCTTGGTCATCAGAGAAAAAGGAGGGAAAAGAGCAACTAGTACTGCCAATTTAATGAGTAAATAAATTAAACACAAATTAGAGAGCCCATCCACTATTCATGCCTGAAGTTGTACATAGATGACAAAATTTCACTGTCATTCTCTTGTGTTTTTAAAGTGTAATTGGTCACAAGTTCCTGTGGTATTCTTCAAAGAAGATAGTTAAGAAACTGATAGTCATTCCATAAGATAAAAGTTGTGATGCTTTTTCCTGGCATTTGACTCAAACTCATGATAAAAAGATGCATGTTACCAGCATAATTCCTGAACTGATTCAAAACGTCAAAATGTCTTCTGGCTTGAGTGTTGTGGAGACTAGAGGCAAAAATTACGAATTCCTACAACTCCTATTTGAAGCAATCAGCTTCCAATCCCCCATGCTGCATTCCAGGAGGAATTCTTCTGTTCCTTTTCCATAATTTGAAATGTTGAACAATAATTATTAGCAACTGCAACTAGAACACTTCCTTGAAGATGTAAATTTGCAATGCTATCATTTTCCAAGGTCAGTCTGAAAGTATGGCACTGAGGCAGGACAGAATTGCATAAGAATAACAACTGTCATTTTTCAGGGCTTTTGTCTGAACTGGTAACAGCGAAGCAGAGGCAAAGTCTTTTGGTCTTCTCTTGTAAGAGACCTATTCCTGAGCCACAAAGCTTGAATTCAAGATGAAGGAACAAGCTGTTGTTCTACTTGTTACCATCAGCAACATATTCTCAAGTATTTCTTCAAAAAGATGTTTTGGACCACTTGGAATGTGCAGTTCCATTAAAATCTTCTATTACTACTGACTTTATAGGCACATGCTGATGAGATAGAATCCATTGTTGCCTTGAGATCATGCCCATCTTCATAAACCAGAAACACACTTGCATTCACTTCTGGCTTCAGAGTTATTACCAGTATGGTCACATCAAAAAAGTAAGTCATGCTGAACTGGCTATGTTGTAGCCTCATCCAGATACTCTTCTTCAGAGCTTTTAACTTTCTAACTGTAGTTACAGAATGAAATGAATAATAGTCAAGACAGTAAGATCTGAGAAGGTATAACTTGTGTATGCTTGTAATATCATAGAAGAAAGCTTAAAGTCCATTTTATAGAACACATGAAGTCCTTCAGAGCTTTCTATCCATACACAAGAGCTGTGTCTTTCCTAAGATGAGCCTGGTGTTTACCAAGGTGAAAGAAGGAACAAACTATTTGAGTAACTTTGAATTCATATGAAAATTATTTTATTTTGGTCCTTGTCTTTAATTAATTTCATCTTAGACATCAATATTTCACTTATTCAGAAATACATCTTTCCTTCATTTTAGACAGCTCTCAAGCAGGACAGTACTATATCATTATTCTTATGGAGAGATAAGTAAGATTTACCACCATGTTCACTTTGTGATGCATGGGAATAATATCCAGGTAATTTGATTTCAACGGATTTGAGAGTTGTCCACTCTGATGATGACTGTGCAGAATGTTGTCTATGAGGGACTTCCAGTGTTTGATATTATTATCCATTTCCTTTTCCATTAGAAGATAGAAAAGCAGAGCTGTGGCAGAACAGTACTTCTGGGGTTTTCTAGAAATAGCCATAACAAAAAATGAAATACCTCAAGAAAACTAAGGGGTTTAGTTTGGGGACACTTTTCCCCTCCCTCCTATCAATTTTGGAACTAAGCTGTGATGCACAGTTTGTGAAATCTGTGACAAATACCCATGGAAAGAGGCCAGAGTTGTGCCTGAAGCTATTTAGGTAGAAAATAACATGAGGTCTTACAACACTCAAGTCCCTCTCAGTTGAAATGTATCATTTCTGACTTGCAGAAATGACCCAAAGAAGCCTTTACATGCTGCAAAGGAGGGTGAGGCAAGGAAGAAGCACTGGCAGCATGACTCACAATATTGGCATTTGAATATCATCTTCCTGTATGGCAACTTGCGAGCAAATAAAATCTGTCAAGGATTTTCCAGGAAAACTCAAAAGGACTGCTAGATATTCAAAGAGCCCTTCTTGCACAGCCATGTAATAGCAAAGAGACTGGCAGAATGGACCAGAAATTTACATACAACTTTCCAAACTCATTCTTACTCTTCAGACATGAGGTCAGTACCTCAAACATGCCAGCAAAGAACAATTTGGGGACAAAAAAGAGAAGAAAGAAAAATAAATCACAGGCTGAATCTTTTGGGACAAAGGCAGAAAACCTCTTGGCTTGACTGATGGAGGATTACCATGTTGAAGAAAGTAATGCTTGCCAAAATCACTGGTTAGTTAATTAATAACATGCAAGTGAAATACATTTTAATTTTCTTGAAATATGGCATAAATATTTTCCTTTGATTTCAGAGTGATTCTGTCAGTTTTCAGTTTCTGTAGAAGATAAAATTATGCTTTAAAATGGATGCTAGATACAGTCTTACCTTAGGAAAAACTATTCCATCATAAAAATGCATAAACTACAGCATATATTACTAACAATCTGTGAGTGTGATGAAGCGACTGCAGATTCATTTCTCATGATTTGGACAGTGTGTCTGCTCACAAAAAAGAGTGATCCCTTCTGAATAGCTAGAGACAAGACACTGTATTCACAAGGAGATGCAGCAAGTCAGAACAAAATTATACAAAATTTGAGACTGAAAATTTCTGTGAGATGAATGTTTATGTTTGGATTACCTTTCCCTGCCCAACATGTTTTTCTATGTTTATTTCTATGACTTTGCTTATGGTATTTCACACCATGACACTTTTTCCTTTAATCCTTTTCACCATAACTTGTATTTTGTGGACATTTTTGTGTACTTTTGTCATTGAAGAAAAGAATATGACTATGGACATCATCAAACAGTAGGCCTAGGCTCATGTCTGATGCAGACTTCCAACAGGAATCTCTTCATAGGGTAGAACCAGGCGCACCAACTTTATATTCATGAAGCACATTTGGTATATTAGCAAGTATGTTTAAGAGAAACAGTGAATTCCATAGCTCTGAATATGGGTGCTTCCTTGGAATATGTATTGGCTGGAATGTTACCTATTTTCATCAAAATGTCCATGTGTCCCAAAACATTAGTATTTAGGTGACCTACAAAACATACAGAGCTTCTTTATAGAACATGATGCCAGATTCAACAGCAATTATTAACATAAAAAGCTAGCTTGACCCCAGAAAATATCACCCTATTTCCATTACCAGCTCATTTGCCCCCTGAAATCTGTATACATTTTTAGGAAAACATGTGCTTACCACTTACTGCCATTTTAATGACAGTTTAGATAAGTCAGTCTCTGAGTTAGCAATGAGAAACATGCTGAGACAGCTGCAAATTTCTTCTAGTGACAGATTTGCCAAAGGCATGGAAAGATACCATAGCAACAAAAAGACTGTCACAAGTGCAATCACTCTCTTCCATGGGTAATATTTTGCTACAGTCTGTGCATGCACTTAGTTGTAATTACATCCTTTTTATGAACCACAAGGTATTGCCAGTCACTGTATGCATGAATATTATTCCTATAAATTTTCATCGGAAATTAAGGTGGAAGGCAATGATCGTACAGAAAGAGGGTCTGAAGTGAAGTAAGGGGATAGAGTGGTTTTACAATGAGGCTTTTTCTTAATTCATTCATACAGACCATTATCTGTCATTATCTGTGTTGACACATGGCAGATCACTGATTTATCCTGTAAGGGTTTAGTGTTTCTTGATGGTCAAAGCGAAAGGCAAATTGTTTCATGTGATGAAGTTAGCAACACTAAAAAAACATCATGTGAGAAACACAGTGCCTTGTGCCACATCTCTTATCAGAAATATCCTGGAAGAACTTATAAAATGTTTATATGATGAATTTCTGCTTTTTCTAATTATGTGTCCCTAGTACTGCTGTTTTGAAAAGTCTGGATGAGGAAGAAGAACCAAGATGCGAGGGAATACACTATCACAATGCCAGTATTTCTTATCAGCTTTGGCACAGAAAAACAGTAGTCTTTCTTCCATATTTTTCACTCTCTGCTGACGCTTAAAGAGCCTATGCATCTGTTCCTCCTGCAGAGAAGACCAGATCAACAACTAACATAGGTGCATTGCTAACTCTGATTTCAGTTTCAAGAAAAATGTCATTTTCTTCTCATACACTGGGACACATTTTAGCTCTCCTGCATTATTTTGTCTTACTCCAGCAGTGCTTATGATGGCATTGGTAGTAGTTCAGTCACCACTAATGCTGCCTCCTGATACTGGCAATCTCAAGCAAAGCATTACTACTTAAAGGTACCTACCAAATGTCCCTTCATTCCTTGTGCTGTTATGAACAACCGAGTTTATAAACTGAAACATAAATTACTGTATCTCTTTTCAGCAACTGCAATTAATTTAGAAACAATTCAGCACATGCAAGTAAGAAAGAGGTGACATAGGGTAAAAAAATGCATAGGTAGTAACAGAACTGCATTGATTCAGATTATTGGAATGTACCATTTGGCTTCATGTGCAGCTAGTTGGTGTGTTTGGATGGTATGTTTTCTCCTCTCCCAAGAATGTTATTCAATTCCTAGTTTCTTTCAAACTCTGGATGCCATAATGTAAAATTAGATTAAATATGATATTACTAATATCTGACTTCAGGCTCTCTCCAATATTATCTTGGAATGTAGATAAACGCTCTCCGTATGGATTTCTCTCCATCCTGGCAATATTTCTGTTCTTTTCACACCAGTCATCTATCTCTGGTATTGATTTCGAAGGCAGATTTGGATTGTAGATAAATATACTCAATATGGATTTATTTTTGGCCCTGTAATATTTCTATTTTATTTCTCTCTGTCCTTGTAATGTTTATATTTTACAGTACTCTATTTCTAATATTAGTTGGGCATATAGTAATATATTAGATATTGATTTCTTTCTGTTCTGCAACATGCCCTTTCCCCACATCTTAAAAACAATAGCCAGTTTTCAGAGTGACAATTACAGTTCCTCGTGTTGCTCATAAAAGTGTGAGTGATCAGCTATTTCAGAAGTGGAATGCTCATTTCCAGAAGATGGCCTTTTATGACTTTTCTGAAAATAATGCTTTCACTTGTTTATAGGAAAATATTGTTCACTTTCAGCTTGTAGACATTTTCAGAAGTTAATAATCAATACCAGCTATATATTATATCTAATATTTTTATTTAATTTATATTAGGAGCATTTGTATTATTGGTAGTATTATACCAAAAAAGTCAATTCTAAAGGGATGTGGGCTGGTTGCTAATTTTTGGATACTGGACATGTTGCTAATTATATTATGAGTCAGTGATTTAGCTCATAGCTGTTTATCTTCAGAATATGAACATTTCTGAAAGTTCTCTTACATTACTTTGCATTTGATATTGGTAAAAGTCCAAACCACCCCCAACTGATAAAAATGAAAGGATTCTTTTAATCATCTTGCTCCTGAAGAATGCATCAAAGACAGTAAAGTCTCCTCAGCAGCATCTTCTATTCAACATTAATTACCTACCTCCTAATGTTGGCCCCTCCCACTAATATGCAGACAAACTGAGAGACAGTTAAACTTTCCATAGTGCCTGCTATTTCACTATGAAGGTGAACATGACTTTTTGTAACATAAGAATTAACATTCATATTACGTCCAATTTATGTATTGCTATATCAGATCCTCATATCTGAACAAAATGCATTTCTAATAATCAGTTTCATTCTCTCCCACTGTTCACTTGGTCTTTCTGCTCAATACTGCTTAAGAATTAACAGCTCCAGATCTGGCAACAGAGGTACTGTTTATGAACTTGGTAACCTATAGAAGCAATGATAGTACTTCAGTGGATAATCTTTGAAGGTGAACAAAGACTCTCTTAGGCCTTTCAGGAAAGCCTTTAGAAGGCTTTCCTGCAAAACACTTAAATCACCCAAGCTGTTCAGCTAGGATTTGGTTTTTTATGCTTTTACATTATACATGATAATCACATATGGGCTATTTCCTTTGGCAATCAGAAACTTAATATTCATGACTTCTTAATATTGGCTCTCCATACAGTTCTTTTCATTTTTCTCAAAAAAAGAGTTTTAGAACAACAAAGCACTTCAGAATTTTTCCTTTTTTTTTTATAAAGACTTTGGGGAGCACAAAGAAGAGCTACAGAAATATTCTAGTCACTACATATTAGGGAAAAGTACTTGCTTTTTGATAATAAGCTACTCTCTTAGCACAAAAGAATCCTCACATTTCAACAGCAATGTGTGTTTTTGTGAGTATCAGAATGAAGCCATTAAAATCTCACCCTCCTGTGTCTGGAAAGATGGAGATCTTCCTACACTTGACACCTGGTTTCAGTAGCTCTCAAAACATCTTTGCAGCTGTGTGGTTAGGGAAGGAATAAGGTGGAAAACATAGTATCTGGACAAACAGAAAGGCGAAACAAATAGTGGGAGATTTAAGGGGACTGGTATTTTCCCTCCAGTGGTAGTAGATCTGCAAGCAGGTTTTGGCAGCTACTGCACTGAGTCAGTGTGGCAAACAGACAATTGGTCTGTCCTTATTCAAAGCTTCACTTCTGAAGAGTTATAAGTTGTGAGGGTTGACATCATTCATGGAAAACAAGAAAAGTCCAACTCCTGCAAAGAGTCAGACCTATGTGTCTACAACAGTTATATGACATTGATAGAACTTCATAGCTTTGACCACTTTAGAAAAAAATTCCATCTTATTCTTTCCTTATGTTAGGAAGAACTCTCCTCAAGGTGATTCTAAATAATAACTAATTGATATTTCTTTTGGTGTTTCTTTTCCCACAAAATCACAATAGAGACCTACATTTTTACTTACTACTTGTTAAACACTCACATGAAATATTAAATGTTTAGTGTTCTTCAGCACTAACCATGTCATGTAGTAGTAGTCAAAAACTAAATACATAATTTTCCTATTTACATTGCTGTTACTAAATTCCATCTAATTTCTTTTGGTTAAAATATACTCAAACATATATTTTACATGCACATAAGTAGATTGGCATTGGCATGTACAAAGTTAAGTTAGGGAAGCACTCCAGCAAGTTTAGTTTCAGAAGAAACAAATTTGAAAGAGTGTTCAGGAGTGGAACTGCAAATCAAAACATTTAGAAAGTAAATGATCCTTCAAAAAATGTCAAAATCTTTTAAAGATGCATATACAGAGAAACTGAGATGTGTAGAGAGCTCTGTTCACTCACTGCATATTGCCTTTCACTGAAATCTAATTTGATGCCTATGAAAGGAAGATAACCCACACACACACTCAAGCAGCTACCAACCTAGCAAATACTTACATGCAAAACCAGTCATCAGCATGTGTGATGGAGTGCAGGGGTGGGGGGGGAAAGGGGAGTTGGGGAGGAGGGTGTTCAGAGTGCATTTTAATCTGGTTTATACCAATGCACTGTGTGGATCCTGCAGACATACACAGGCATAGTCTTAGGAAGTTTGAATGCTTAACTCTCTTATGAATAATTTGTTATTCTTCCATTTCTGTTACTCACTGAAAAGCTGAGATGACAGCAGGTTTCAGATACGATTTGATATTCAGGCATGATGGATTTCTGCTAATGTAATTTTGAATCAATAATATAAATAGCTTCAAATGGTGAAAATAAACTGACTGAAACTCTAATTTTTTTAGCAAATCCCAGTCATACAAGACAGAAAGAATCAGAAGATCATACTCTCTTGACACATCAAACACTTACCATATTCAGTAGTATCTATGTAGAAACACAAAAATCCCATGTTATCCTGTGAATGAAGAGCTTAGTAGGGCACATAGGCTTCATGCAACTGGTTTCAGAGAGAAATACATACCAGATTACAATATATTTGATCATTACTGGTATCTGAAAAAGAGTTCAACTCTACTATCTCCGCTGCTTACCTGAGAAGGTCTGGCACACTGCTTACCATGGCCGAGCAATTGCAAATCATGCTAATAAAAGTGTGCAGGACCAAGAAGACCAATCCTAGTACGACTCTCATGCTACTATTCTTCAGTTGCCTGTGTAGATTACGTAGACCCAAACTCCTGTGAACCTTTTTTTTTTACCTGTTGGTAAAACATAACATTGCTATTTTACCTACCCTTGTTGTTTTTACTTTATTCCCAGAGGAACAGCTCCATCCCTTACGATCTGGAAGAACTTTACATTCCTCCCCTTCAAGACATGGTTGCATGTGGCACCACCATTTCTGCTCCACTATTGAAGCTACAAGAAAGGAACAAAACCACATTTGCATGTTTTTGAAATGGGCACATTAATATGTCATTATGTTGCAGTATTGCTTTTATGTTGCAGGAAAATGTTAGAAATATATTGACTGAGAGCTAGGCTGTGATTTTCAGCCAGCTCAGAATCTTATAAGAAATCAGAATCATAGAATCATTTCAGTTGGATATGACCTTCAAGATTAAGTCCAGATTCTAACCTAGCACTGCCATGTTATCACTAAATCATGTTCCTAAGTATCATATCTACATCTTTTAAATACCTTCAGGGAAGATTACTTGACCACTTCCCTGTGCAGCCTGTTCCAATGCCTGACAACCCATTCAGTGAAGAAATTTTTCCCAATTCCCTAATAGCCCTTAAGGACTGTCTCCCAAGGAATTCTGTCAACCAGACTCCTAAACAGGCCAAAGACTGCCCTCCAGAACTCAAGGCAGCAGTTCTGCTGACCCCATTCAGTACTTCTCCAAGTAGAGAGATGTCTATCATTTTGTGATCGCTACGCCCAAGACAGCCTCCAACCATTACATCACTCACCAGTCCTTCTTTGCTCATCACTAACAGATCTAACTGTGTCACTTCCCTAGTTGTTTCACTCACCAGCTGTGTCAGGAATTTATTTTACACACACTTCAGGAACTTCCCAAACTGTTTCCTCTCTGCTGTATTGTATTAGGTCTCAATTTGCACAAGGAGCTACATGCTTCATTCTCTTTACTGTGGGGTTCTTTTTCTGATTTACTGCGGGGTTCTTTTTCTGATTTACTGCATTTCTAATTTCATAGGATCTCTTTCCAAACCTTTTTTTTGCTTGCTTAGTCAGATCTCAAAGTTTTAAGTATAATATCTTCTTCTGAGTTAGTGTATTTTGCCTGATCTACTATATAGTCTAGTACAGCCTAACTAAATTTATTCCCCAATGGTGACATATTAACAACTTCTCTGACAGCCAACAACATATCAACAGTAAAGAGATCATATAAAGGGTGAATTCATCCCGCTCCTCTTTTAGAGACAGAGATGTGAAAAATCAGCTAGTATTTCCCCAAAGAAAACATATGAGACCACACCAGATTTCTTAAATAAAGAATTAATATTACAGTGTGAATAAGAAAAATGGTGTTGGTCTAAAAAGATTAGAAAACACAACTCTGTTCTCTTTGCTTGCTTGTTTCTGTATGAAAAAAAAAAAAGTAAGACTGAAGCACACAAAAATTGTAACCTCATGTAGATGTTGCATGAACACTTTCAATTATGTGAACTTCATACAACTCTGAGGGCACTCTTTCAGTTAGATCAAATTAAGCTTCTTGAGAGGTCTCCTTCACTGGCATCTAATAATTTTGCAAGTAATTACATTTTTCTTTTTTCCTCCCCTAGACCTTGGGCAGCCCCTTCAAAACACAGAAGCCTTATTTTAAATAGTTAACTGCTATGGAGTGGTTCTCACTGATGACACAAAATCAGCAAAACTACTCAGGAACATGCAACAAAAGGAAACAATAGAATAGTCGCACCATCAACACAAGAAGGAGCTGCCCTGGTGGTACCTGCTACCTGACCAGGGAAGCAGGAGCACTTCACCGTCTGTGACCTCTCTTCTATCTTGTTCTTATTGCAACATCTGTGGAGTGCCACCACTTCACAAGTCCCAGTTTTAACATGGTGAGCTGTGAAAATAAGAAGACAACCAATTTGGTAACATCTCAAGAGGACATCATACTGCTTGATTTGTGGGGTTTTTTTAATTAAAAATGCATTAAATGTGACCCTGCAAGGCAATCTGCCATGCATGAAACTAGAATTGCAATGGTACTAACACTAGAATGTAAATCACACTTTTAATCTTTCTGCCTGGCTCTGTAATGTAAGTCTGGGAATGTGGGGAAACAAATTTTTCAAACAAGGGAGGCAACTGCACAATCTTCATTATCCCATATCCAGTAGCCATCATTTCTACCAATGCCACTCGAACTGATCACCAGAATCATGCTACTCGAATCCAATGAGAGCATCAATTTCTGAGAGAGGAACTATCAAACTAGCCTTTCCAGTTCAGCAGCCAGTTACCAAAGAATTTGGAGTTCAGAAAAAGCCATTTTAAGTCAACTTTCAGTGGTTATTTAGTCAAGACCAGATTTTTATGTGAACACTTCATTTCCATCAAAAGGAAGACAGAAAAAAACCTGAAATTTTACTTTGTACAGGGAGAAATATTCATTATGCAAATAAATACATGTTACAACTGCATCCCTCTATTACTTATGCCATTTAACTTTTTGTATGTTTAATGGAAAGTATATGTACTGAGTGCTTCAGCTACTTTTTATATTCCTAATGGCAAATGATAAACGAGAGCTATCATGAGAAGGCCCTGCTAACAGTCTTTCAGGGGCCCAACACTGATCTCTGCATTCATTCAGTATTCTAAAGCTCCCAAAAGGCCTGAGGAAGGAAAACAAGCTTGATATAGGCTATGGACATCAAGAATGTACCTAGAGGCAAAAGCCACAGGCAGCAATTAGATTCTGGGTCTTCATCAACAAAACATAAGCTACTAAACATTACATGCAGACAATTATGTATTTTTCAGTAAAACAAGGTCCACTGAACATTGTGATCTTTGTTGTCACTCACTCCTCCATACTATGTCAGATTACATTACTCTCTATCAGATCATGCTGTACTACAGCTGAAAATATATAATACAGTGCAAACAATTCACCCATGATTCATATTTTGTGATAAGCTGAAATGTTACATACCAATCAGAAATCCAGGAGAACTTTTTACATAAAAATGTAAACTATATTTAATGTAAAAATGTAATGTTTTGAAACTATTAATGACTTTTAGAACATAGAATGAGGAAAGCAATTCATAATCTCTGTATGAACTTTTCAGTCTCTGATATTTTCATTCCTTTGATGATGAACAAATATTTTTGCAGCTATCAGTGCAATCTGCTGTAAACATTACTTTTAATTACTTGTCAAACAATTTCACTGGTATACATGTCAATAAAACAATTTAAATTATGAAATTAATTTTTCTCAATAAAATGGTTATAAAGTTCCTTTTTTATTTGTAATATAAGAAAATTAATGTAGAGTGTATTTTGAATGTATAATATACAGTAGAAAGAACACATGCTACTTTTGTAAGTTCACATCAATTTTTATTTTGATAGGCAGTTACACACCTTATACTCACACATGCTAACACAAATTCACTAATTTTTATTTTATGAAAGGGACTCATGAAAAAACTCAGACATTGAATCTGCAAAAGAAAGTAAATGAAGTTGTAGGATGGGAACTTCACCTCACTAAATCTTTCACTGTATAGGTTTTCAGTTTTTCTTTGGATTCTGATATGTATCACTGATCCTGATTTTTTTTCTTATTAAATAGCTTTACACAGCTCTAACAGGTCTACAGGAAAGTCATATTGTACCTAACACAAAATAAAGTACAGTGTGCACCAATAGTTATCTGGAATGGAAGCTAGTTAAAAGAGCTGTGGAAAAAATCTGTCAAGTTTATATTGAAACAAAACTTTTAGAAGTTACAAAAAAGTTAAAAAACTTGTTCTTTAGTAATTAGGGAAACAAAATCGGACAATTAAAAACTTCTACGGGAAAAGAGTGTAATAAAATGCAATGAACATTCATGAACCACACAGAAAATAAAAAATGGGCGACAAAAAAAATAATCACATACTATGGATAGTATTAGGGCAATCTTAATTAAAGTTACCTTGAAATTTTTTATGTATGATACCACAACAGCCTAGAAAAGTATAAAAAGGTATTTCAAATCTTGAAAATCTAGGCCAACCTAGAAAATCTAGTTTCTATTTACCACCTACAGTATGCAATGAATATTCCTTGAGAGAAAATGTAGGGATTTCAGCTCCTTATGCTATCAAATAAATAAGTTCCAGTGCAGTAAGTACAGTAGCTGTCACATTCATGTGAAATGAAAGCTTCTATAGAGTAGATAAAGGATTCCCACAACCTAATACAAATTAACTTCATTAAGCCACTGAACCATTCCACAAAAGGAGGATAGTGCTTCAGGAGATTCGCATTTTACTTTTGTTTCTTTTTCTCCAAGCACAGGCTTCAAAGTGTGCTGCTTGCTTTGCAAAAAACTTCTGAGGAATGGAATGTCGTTTCTGGAATCCTACAGAAATTCGTTATTCAAAACTACTGCAAACACTCAGTCCTGCATTCTTTGCTAATGCAAGTAATCTTTCCTGAAATGAGTGTAAAGGAGGATTGAAGAAAGAGATTTAGAGACACCTATGTGTACAGACTGTGAAGTTTTCCTGATGATTATGCATATATGTATATTGTTGCAGCAGATGTAACATTCAGAGTGTAACTTGGAAAACAAGCATAACCATATCTCACCGATTAATGGCATATCCTGTAAACATTAGTTTTAATTATTTTTCAAACTATTTCACTGGTATACATGTCACTTTTAAAACATCTTTCATGTAGTGAAATCTTTAATAGCTATCTTATAATTCAGTATGATATCGGTACACCAAAAACATGACCCTCCATAATCATGCTCCTGAAAAACTAAAGGCAAGGTGTTATCACTCCTTATTTGACATAAAACTGAGTGCACCTAAAGATTATGCTCAAATATGCAGAGCAAAGACCTTTAAGTAAACACTTAAAATCTATCCGTTCTTGTTCCTTCATGGCAACTTTAAATTTCTTTCCTTGAGGTGAGTGTAATTCCGTTCAAATTTGCACAATGCATCTGCCACTCAGTCATGGCCCTCGCTCCTCTCCCTGTGTTGGATGTTCCAGGACAGAAGTCAAGAAACTGTTCAAAACTAGTACTTTGCTGCACACAAATATGAACACAGGATGTTTAGCCTATGTGCACTTGCACACAAACCTAGCATTAAATCAAGGAATGTCTTCTGAATTCCATTGTTCGTTATTGCCATATCCTAGACCTGCCTCCAGACATGTTTAATTCTGACATGTATCTGCTCAAGTGTTTGAGTCTTTTCTTTCCTGAAAGTTGTACAGGTAATGCCTGTGCACTGGCTATTAACAAAAGGGAAGTAATCATGCTGCCATAGATGATACAGACTGCCTGGATGTTTCTGTCCTTAAGTTCCCCATGTAGCCATTCACAAACACCAAAAAACATCACATTGAAAAGTCTTCATAATTTGCTCTCTGCAAAGACACCAGGACAATTGGGTGCCACAGCTACTCTCATCCAATAACTAACTGATACAGGAAAAAAAAGAAGATCCCCTGTGTCATTTCCCACACTCTTTCATCCCTTGTTTGCACAAACACAGTCATTTTATGGTGACATCAAGCAAGGGATTTAAAATCGAAGAAAAATAACAACTATTTTTTGGTCAGGTTAGTTCTCAACCAGATCAGTTTCTACAGCCAGGCACAGAGACTAGTGAAAAGCAGTTTCACACAGAGAAACAGCAGGAGCCAGGAGCTATGGGTATGTGTTTACCTCCCTCTACAGAAACCAGTTCCTATAGCAGCTTATAAGCATGGCAGCTCTGCATTTTTACATGGGATAAATTTATCTTATTTTATTCCATTCCAGGTTAATTCCTCTGAGGTAAGAGAGACTACTTAAAGTATGGAAAGCTTTGTTTGCCTATGTCTGTGTGCTTTCTAAAGATGTACATACAGACAAATCTTTAGTTGAAACAAGAAGCAACAGAAGGACAGGAATCGAAACTGCTCTTAGCCATAAGTTTTCATCCAAATCACATCAAATATTGTACCACCGTGGGCTTGTCATTTTGTACATAGTCAGGAAGATGTCCTATATGAAACACTATAGTGCTCTAGTCTTTCAAAGTAGGCACAAAAGTAGTTTTTGTTTGTGCGAGAAATATCCACAAGTTATTGCATTAAGGACTATGATGGAATGACTTTAATAGCCATCTGTAAAGAAAAACAAACAATATTTAAGCAGATTATAATCCATTTCCCTGAGCCATCGCTCACTATTATGTACCACAATATACCAACAAATGTGTGTGCAGGGGAGGGGGAGATGGTAGGATGTGGGTATCAATACTTGAAATACTTTTCAAAATGGTGGATATAATGCACTATTTCCAGATTAGGCTATAAATCACTGTCCTGCTCTTTTGTGACCAGGAAAAATACCTGGTTTTCTTGTTCACATAGTCTATTTGCTTTGTTCATACCAACAGATGTGAAAGCAAACAGAGGTTATCTTTCTGCTACACTTCAGCAACTTCAATATGTCATATTCTTTCTCAGTTTGTCACTGGAGAAAAGAGGGATGCAAATACAAATAAACTTGCAATATCACTCATGCACACCCCATCCTCACACACAGTATTGCTGCATTTTTTTCAGTAGTTCAATAATTGTTATTAGCTGCTACATCTAAGCAATCAAAATCTTATGCCAACACAGCTAAACCAGGATTTAGAACTGTTAATTTCTCTATTTAAAAATCAGACAAAGACATGAAAAGAAACACACTGTCTAGTTCCTTCATTCAATTAAATTAAGTATTATTCAGTATTTTCTGATACATTCACCTTACAGCTGATAACAAAAAAACGCCAGAATTTGATTTATTCATACTCTGACAACACTACTGATATTGTTGCAGTTGGGTGATCTAATAACTTGAGCAATGAGAAGCTTTAGTGGTAAAATCTTTGATTTTTCCTGTTATTAAGGGAAATCAGGGAAAAAATAAAACAAAGCTTTGGGAACACAAGCTTCAGTATGTGAACACAAAAAAGCATGACGCTGTTTCAGCTCTATGAGTCAGAAGGAAAACTGGCAGGACAGAAATCAGGACAAACAGAGTTGTCTCCCATACCAGTTTTAATCTCATTGCATCTGGCATGCAGATAGTCACTGATCCCTGAAGAAGTACATGTTGATGTATGTTGACAGTCACCTTACTACAGTCTTTAAGATCAATTTCAAAATCCTTTGAAATCAGTAATTAGAGTTCAATAGGTGTCTTTTTATCATAATTTCAATTATATATAGGGTAAAGGATGGCAGGACTAGGAGTAATGGATGCAAATTGGAGGAGGGTAGATTTAGACTGGATACAAGAAAGAAGTTCTTTACTGTGAGGGAGGTGAGTCACTGGAACAGGTTGCTCAGAGAGGCTGTGGATGCCCCCTCTGTGGAGGTGTTTAAGGCCAGGCTGGATGAGTCATGGAGCAACCTGATCTAGTGGGAGGTGTCCCTGCCTATGGAACCAGATGATCTTTAAGGTCCCTTCCAACCCAAACAAATCTATGATTCTATGATATTGTTAAAATTTTGTATTGAAACTAAAAGTGAGCTCTGGATTTGCAACTGAGATTTTAATTCTGATGATTGCACATGTAGCACCTATTACAGCAATCAAGCAAATTATGACATAGCATATAGATATGTGACTGAAAAGTGTGATAAATTAAGAATTTTAAAGCATGATATAACTTTTTAAATCATAAACATGTCAAGAGGTCTTTCACAGTTCATTTATTAAAAGAACAGTATCCAAGCAGTGTAACTATTTTTGAAATCTAGTCAAATTTTGTTGGACACTGAAGCAAAAAGTAGGCATCCTCAGAGGAGACAAAAAGAGTTTGTTTCCCCAAGGATTTTTAATTCTATTCTTTAATAGCAAGTTTTATGGCTAAGGCAAACTTAGGAGATTTTTTAAATTGTTAAAATTCTTTAAATGATGCATTGTCTTTTATTTGGAAAAATAATATACTTGGGTTTTTTTACTTTTTTTTTTTCACATTTTTGGCCAGTGAACTGAAAAATCAATTACAAGACACAGCAGTAACTCCTGTGTCCTCAGTTGTAACAATGAGCCATGCCACAGCTGTGGTACATCTCAGGAAAGGCACTCACACTGCTTTATGTTCCACATGACTCATGGGTTTGTGCTACAGAATCATCAGGAAAAAAATGGTATTTTTGTGCTGTCCTATTCACATGGCTACTAAAAAACTTCTTTCGATACCTATTCCACTGATGCCATGTATATTTAAAACATTTCACGTAATTCAAAAATAGTGTGCAACCAAAACCAAACAAAAAATTCTATATTTAAAGTCAGAATTTTCAGAAGGGAAAAGCTGCTCACTAAGAACGCTAAGATGAAGCCTTCTCCAAATACTAAGAACTGAGGATGTGCCAAACAACCCTCATCTAAATACAAAAACCCAAGATGACCCCAAGATTCTAGATGCTAGTGAGCACCAAGGGAGCCCTCTGACCTGGTGCTTCCAGCTCTGCACATGGGACATCATCAGGTTCCGGGCTTTGTAGAAAACCCACCAAGATGCATCAACACAAGAAACAGCCTCTCCAGAAAACTTTGCATGCAGGTGTCTAGGACTTGTTATCAGATGAAAGGGGAACAGTGTTTCAAGACTGTGATGGAAAGACCAGGGGCAGGGAATGGAAGGAGATCAGGATGAACTGGGAAAGAACAAGCATGACTCAGTAAAGGGGTCAGGTTTAGACAGGCTGGTGAAATATAAACAGCAGGTGATCAGTTAGAGCCTCGTGCTCAAACACCACAAGCTACCTGCATTCTCATTAAATCACATTTCTGTGTTTTCTGTGGGTGACATCTCTTCTCTAAATGGATATGTGTGAACACTGTGGAAACTTATGCCAAACTGCATGGTGACTGATTAAAACATCCAATTACCTGCAACTGGCACAGGTTCACAAAACTCATGTCTCATGAATCCAAGTGAAAGCAACTAGCCATATGGAGGCAACCTTGAACCAACTGCCAGTTTAGACTGTGGGTCTACTGACAGACTTCAATACTGGGAGACTTCAATACAGCCAGGGAAAAGGAAGAGGATGGGGCCATTCATTGTGTATTGCTGTATGCATTAACTCTAGTGCCGGGAAAGGCATTTTGCTCTGCCTGCATTGACCAGTGTGACTAGGTCCATATGTACTGTGCATGTGAGAGTCTGCATGTCTATGTGTTCATCTGCACATGTCCATAGAACATTCATCTTCAGCCTCTCCATTGGCAGAACTTGAGGGTAAGGAGCTGCAGCAGCCTTGTAACTACTCAACTACTGTATTCACCAACCTTTACAAAAAGCCTTTCATAGAGAAAAAGTAAGCAAAGAAAACAGAGACACCATTTGGCAAAATCACATTCAACACTAAACCTTTGCTTCTGAGAGATATACACAGACTGTCAAGACAATTCTCTCATATTAGGCAGGTTACTTGCAAGATCAGCAGATCAATAGCTGCTGAGGGGCACATGCTAAGACACTGCAGTGAGTCAAGCGTAAGAGTTGCCCTGTTCAATGAGAGCAATCCATCCCACACCAAAGGACATGCAGACTCTTTTCTTTGCTTAATTTAGGTAATGCTTACGATATGGACTACTTCTTCCCATTCAAGTATTTCCTAAACCTTTACAAGCACATATTACTGAAAGGACTTTGAGGTCTTATTTACCATATTCAGATTTCCATGCCTTGCCCTGCACTTCATCTAAAGCTATTAAAAGCCAATATTGAGCCTGAAAAATTCCAGATAGACTGGGTGCAGATTATGATCTACTTAGACCAGAGGAAAATCAGTTTAGCTCAAAAAAATATAATTGCTTTTCATTTCGCCTTGGGTTTTGCATCATGGGAGAGGTTCTCAGGTGAAATGTAAACTGGAGCTAATTGCTTGGATGGATCATTTTTGCAGTGTCACTTGTAACCAACACACAAAAGATCCTGCTCATTGTAGCTCCTCCCAAGTTTCTCAAATACTATGTGATGTTTTGTCTCCTGAGAGAAGCATTTTGAAATAACAAAGAGTAATTCTTGATAAGTGTTTACTCTGCAGACACTAGCCCTGCACCTCATCAGGCTGTCTCTACCATGCAATTAACTTGGTTAGTCCATGTGGATGAAGGACTGTAAGCAGAGTTCATATGACAACACTATGCAAGCTCTGTTAGCCTTTAAAAACTGAGCTAATGAATGGTTTGCTGTGGTCACATTGCCAAGCATATTTTTCTCCCCAGTGCCAAGAAAAAAATCTCATCCATCAGCTCATCTGCCATACACCAGTTATAGCCATCTGTGTGGAAAGATTTTTTTTCTCCTTTGGAAAAAGATCAATGCAAACAGCAATGTAAACAATTCCCCCAAGAAGAGCTTGCTAATGACCTAGTGAGATCAAGCCTCAGATACATCCATGGCACCACCTATGCAATGAAATGGACTGGAGGATTGAGTTCTCTCCACTAAGATAGAAAAAGAGTCACTGGAGCAACAAAGCAAGCTGGCACAGTCCCAGTTGATCACACCATCTTTGTAAATAGAAAACCACAGATGGAGTACTTTCTGTAGGATCTTTTGGACTTTGAGAGCTCACAGCCATCTGAATTTATCCTCCTGGCCTTACTGAAGCAAATTTTGTTCAATCTCTCCTTTGGCAGAAGTGAGCCAGTCTTACTCAAATAAGCTGATCTCCTCTCTCTCACAAAAGTCAAAGACTTTTAGTGATGATGGTAATGGCTACAAATGATGTTTTCATGGCAAATTTTTAGCCAAACATACTGGAACTGAAAACACAAGTCATTTGAGGTATCCTGAAGGGCAATTTCTCAATCTTCGTATTATCCCCTCTCAGCCTAGAGTGTAGCCTGCCTAGATCCTGCTTTCAATTTTGAAAGCAAATAATTGCTAGGCTCATGAAACCACAGTGGGTTCAGTAATAAGATCAAAACAAAAGTCATTTGGGATCTTCCAGCTCTTTCATGTTTTCTTACTGGAAGAAGACACTTCAGCTCCCAAGCTGCGGTCATCCCACCAGGTCTCTCTCTTCCTACAGCCATAAGGTTCTCACCACTCAGCCCTCTGCTGAGTAGCTGAGAAGACAGGGGAGAAGGCTGAGAGCAGCAAAGGCTTCCCTACAGGCCTGTGTTTCCCTACAGTCCAGAAATGGAGCTGCTTTGCTTTTGCAGGAAGGATACTTCCAAAATGTCTTCTCTAGCTGGCACCATCCACAAGATGACCTTGTATGGAGCTGTCAGTGAAACACTCAAGGTGAGGAGCAGTTTATAAATATTGCAAGAAGTCAAAAGCCCCAGTATCTCCGAGGTTGTTATCAAACATGTTAAGCAAACAATATATTAAAGTGTGCAAACATTTTGTAAATTAACAGGCTGAGGTTTGAGATTACTAATTATATGATTTCACTGAAAAAAATACCATTCCAGCCCTCAGAACATTTGGCACGAAGACTTTTTATTCTCTCCTACTGTCTCTGTAGGCTTTCTGCCAGATAGCTCAGCTCAGCAAGAAGCAGCAGCATGTCTCAGAGCTGCCTTCAGCATCTGACAGAATACAAAAAAACCACATTTTTTTCTCAGTCTCAGGACTTCAGATACCTGTAGTTTACACAGTTTATGAGGAATACATGTTTCCATAGATTACTCTAATTATTCATTTTCTTTCCCATCAAGCCCCTTCCTCTTAAGTGCTGTTTACTATTTTCATAGATGATGTAGACAGTGGAGTCACAGACACTCAGCAAGTTTGAAGACAATGGCAAGCTGAGTGGTGCAGATGACAAGCTGGAGGGACAGGATGTCATCTGTATGGACCTGGACAGGTTAGAGAGGTGGGTCTGTGAAAACTTCATAAAGTTCAACAAGGACAAGTACAGGGTCCCACACTTGGGCCAGGCCAACCCTCGCTACTCATGGACACATCAGAAAAAAAGGGAAAATAAAGTTTTTTTCTACTCTCATATATTTGAAAGATCCTCTGGTACACAACTGAAACCTGAAGTAGCATCTTAAGAGTACTGCTGTGTATAGTAGTCTCTACAAAATAAGATTACTGTAACAATGTGGAGAGGTAAATTCAATGGTCCTTTTGTACAGACAGTGTTCAGGCTTCTAATGCGTATTAGAAAACAGCTCAAGAACTGCAGTGGACTTTAGGTGCCCCTATGGAGATAACAGTTGAAGCCTAGGGGAAGAATAACCATGGTTTCCTCAAAGAAAGATGAAACTGGGTCCCTGTGCTCTGTTTCCACTTCAATACACACCTTGATTCATATGTGTGATCTCATTTCTACAATTTTGGCGTTTATTTCTGTATAAAGGAGCAGAAACTTATTTACATAACAGATCATGGTAATATGAAGACCAGTATGTATTTAAGCATTTGAATGTCACCATGAATTATCAACATATTTATGCTTTACTTCCTTCTTCCTTTTAAAAAATTATACTTAGTGACCGTTATTCACTCCATGCTAAGATTCTTCAAGGCTAGAATAGCAACAGTCCCCCAAATTTATTTGGAAAGTCTTCAATAAATCCCATCAAAAAAGAAAACAGAAAGTGATTGCTTTTGGATTCAGGATTAGGAGTAATGGATGCAGAGGATGGATATGAACAACACCAATATCATATTGTTTCTGAAGAACTATTAAGCTGATGAAACATGCACTATGTAGTATAAAAGAAGTACTCTGACACTTTAGTGATGATATGAATTCTGATCCAGACTGAATTCAGGCTGCATTCTGAAAATTATGCCAACTTCAAGACTCTCACCATGCAGAATTTTTCCAAATGCAATATTCAGAATACTCAGTATTCTATATCCATTACCTATACAAAAAGACAACTACAAACACCCATGTCCATCTAGAAAGGATATTTAAATAAAAATATACCCTAAGATTCCAAAAATACCTTCTAAAGTTTCATATATGTGTATATATTTATCATATCATAGTTCATTTTTATTTCCTTTACCTTCTCTATTTTCATGACTGTAAAGAATGATATCTGGTCATGAATCGATGGTAAGTTTCTTTAATTCTCTAACATATTTTAATAATACATCACATTCCATTTTGCAGCTCTGTAATGCATTTTTGCTTAATATGTCAATTAAACCAAATTATCAAATATGCCTTGAAATATTCCTCCCACAAACTGCAGGCATGTAAATGTATACCCATCTTTCTGAGGAATAGGTGACTGCTTTTTTTCCTTTTCCACCCACATCTTCTCAGACTTCCGCACAGTGTTTCAGATTCCCCCACAAGTTTTAAGAGAAACTCTGTAGGATGTCCCAGCTCACAGGTCACCATCTGGAAGAGAGATCTTAATCTTAAGTTTCAGCTTGTTTCTGCAGAGCCCCAGGCAAGTTCTTTGAAGTGCAGAGTCAGGGGAGGAACTTAACTCAGGCCTTTAGAAAAAAACTGCTAACAAGGCACATGTCTAGTCCTGTAAAATTCTCTCTTTTAGAGTGACCTCTCTTGCCACAACCTTCCCTCTACATTATTGATTCCATATAAATAGCAAGTCCCTAAGACATGCGTATGATGAATCAATAAGTATATAGACAGGGCCTATGAATTGAAACTGGATACTTTCAGATAGCTCCTCTTGCTGAAAAAGTATGTTTTAAGATGCTCTTAGCAGACTCCCTGGCACTTGTTTCTGAAGGGACTCT
>VZTY01032525.1:0-42460 GCA_013400935.1 Turnix velox
TCATCATCATTGTGGCTCTGTGCCAGATTCTCTCAGGCATTTCCCTGTCCTTCTCGAACTGAGGGCTCCAGAACTGGACACAATATTCCAGGTGTGGTCTCTTGAATATGTCATGAATGATTGAGATTTTGTTAAACTTGATTAGTTGAAATTCGAACTTGACTTGAACAAGAGCAGGACTGCTGATGTAAAAGAAAGCCAAATTTGAACCCTGCTGATGTGGTCCACAATTTGTCTGTCGGGTGGGAACTGTCACCCTGGGCACCACCTGGCATATTTTCACAGCCAGAGCCTTGAGTGAAAACACATCGTATCTACTGATGAGCAGGGCTCTGGTCTCTCTAACTCACTGCAGGCTTTCCCCATATGTCATGGTTAAAGCAGAGCTGGGAGTCTGGAGTGATGCTTAAGTATCTTTGCAGCATCTGGCCCCAAAGCAGCTGGTGCACACGTAGTGCTCGTGGTGCTGTATCTGAATCAGTAGATAATTTCCTCTCTGGTTTCTTTTGCAGAGAGCAGGAGACTTCATACTATTACAGGAAGCAACAGAATGACTGCTGGAGTATAAAAAGGCCTGGCAAATAAACCTGATCATTTATCATTCTCAAATTATTCCTTGTTAGTCCTTCTGTTGAAAAATGGGCGAGGGGATATGAGATGACAAGAAGATGGGGGGAAAAGGGCTCATTGAAATATGAACATTATATATTTATTTTTCATATATAGAATCATAGAATGGTTTGGGTTGGAAGGAACCTTAAAGATGATCTAGTTCCACCCCCCCTGCCATGGGCAGGGACACCTCCCACTAGACCAGTGGCTCAGTGCCTCATCCAGCCTGGTCTTAAACACCTCCAGAGAGGGGGCATCCACAACCTCTCTGGGCAACCTGTTCCAGTGCATCACTACTTTCATCATAAAGAATTTCTTTCTTACATCTAGCCTGAATCTCCCCCATACATGTGTATTTTACACTGTTTAATACACTATGTGTTAAATTATAAATAATATTGCCTTATATTATATGTAGGAAGGATTTGATTTGCCTAAGAGAGGACCTGTGCCATAAACATGCCTGGAGCAGAAGTCCTTCAGACCTGGAGAAGTTTTTTTTTTTTGCTCTTTTATTGCAAGAATTTTTGCAACCCTCCCTTTATTTGACTGGAAACAGAGGTGAAAAATAAAGGGTAAAGAGTTCTGTAAGGAATTTTGGCAGTGCTACAGGAAATGAACCAAGCAACCCTGAAGTTTGCTCAACTAATGGCTGCTCCGGCACATTGCATGGAGATGTTGTTTGAAACTCTTGCTTCTCCTGCCGGGGACTAGAAGCATCTGACAAAGCCCAGCATTATTACAGAAGTGTGTATATGAAAGGAGGTCCATTCATTGTCCCTTAGAGGGAGTCGCTGTGGGCACTGTTCGGGGTGGTGAGAGGAGGTTCAGTGTATGTAGCTATTATGCTCATCACTCCATGGGTTTAGGAGTCTTAGGGAAGAAGGGTTGGTTTGCAGATCCCAAGAGGTTATGGATGAGATTGGGACATTATTCATAGGTGAATCATGGCCTTGGACTTGGAGGCCTGAATCCTTACCATATCACACTTCAGGTGCATGCCCACTGTGGTTCTGAGCTCTGTGCAGAAGCAGGACAAGGGATGGAATGGGCTGGGCTGGGCTGGGAAAGCAAAGGGTGGACACCCCCTTTCTTCCCACACTTCCTATTCCATCTCGGCATCCATTTCAGTTCCATCTCCTCCTGCCCAGGCTGGGTGTATGCTGTGCTGGGGTCTTTGGGCACCAGCAGAGCTCGACTACTGTGAGATGTCGTCATCAGCCCCTAAGTTGTCCTGTGCCTTTCTGTACATCCCTGATGGCTGATTTATGGAGCCATGCCGGGTGTTTTCAGGGGAAGAGGGGCCTCCAGAGGATTGCCCTGAAAGATGAAAAGCTTTTGGTCATCCCCTTTTAGTAGTGGTGCTGATAATGAGTCTAGGACAAAATGCTTCTGTGGAAGTGATGTTTAGGTGAGACTGTAAGGAGAAGCTTCTCTATTTAATGAGACATGCAATCCCTTTGTCTCTGCTTCCCTTGCAATGCACTAAGGTTATAGATAGAAATAAAAATAAAATTTAAGACTTAACAGGACTGTAATAATATTCCTCAGGAGGGAAAAAAAGGTCTTTGCTGTCATTGTCATGGATCAAAATGATGCTTGAGATGTATTGCATGATCTCCTACACACAGTATTTGGTGAACTTGTGGTCAAATCCATGTAGGTCCAGAGAAGTGAGTTGGAGGAGTTAAGAACTGGGGCACAATTGTGCAGAGATACTGGTGATTTAGTTTATTCTTCCATGGTTGCCTTTGTGCTAGGAAGAAGGCATCAGCTGGTCCTCTGCTGAGTCAGATCCCTCTCTGACCCAAGGCTCTTTCTTCCTCTCTCAAGAGCAGCAGCACAGAGGCACCTTTTGTTACCTCACCTGTAGCCCACCTTCACTGAGTCACCACCTATAAGATCTTACCAGACTCATGGCTTTTTATTTTTTTTATTTTATGTGGTTTGAGAGATGCATAAAACAGATGAGAAAATACATTTTTCAAATAAGGTGAAGCATCAAAATTTGTTCCTTTGAATTGTTCCTAAGAAACCTTATTAGCCATACACAGAGGCTGCCCTGGTGAAGATGCACTTGGTTGATGGACATTTTTCCAGCCCCAAACTGCTTATGTTTCATACAAGGACAGAGCTGGACTGTGTAGGTGGAAAACACACAAGAACCAGGGCTTTCTATCAGTTCATTACTCTCTCGGCTGGCTATGGTGCAGAAGGGCTAGGACAGACCTGCCCCCAACCCCCAGGCTGCTCTGCTACCCTTCAACACAACATCTGGCCCCTTTGCAACTCATCCCAAGCTATAATCACCCTCTTTTATCCCATGGCCACTGTCCTCAAACAGACTCAGAGCCTGAATTTCAAGGTGGGGAAAATTAGACACATGTCTCTTCCTCTCCTCCTTGACAGGCGCATCTTTGTGTCTCTGTTGTCTCCTCTAGAGGCAGGATCCCACCAAATCAGAATCATAGAATGGTTTGGGTTGGAAGGCACCTTAAAGATCATCTGGTTCCAACCCCCCTGCTGTGGACAATGACACCTCCCACTAGATCAGATTGCTCGAAGCCCCACTGAGCCTGGCCTAGGGCACCTCCAGGAATGGGGCATCCACAAGTTTTCTGTGCAACCTATTTTGGTGTCTCACCACAGTAATAGTAAAGAATTTTTTCCTAAAATGTAATCTATAGCTCCCCTCTTTCAGTTCAAAACTATAATCTCTTATCACTACATTCCCTCATAAAGAGTCCTTCCCCAGCTTTCTTGTAGGTCCCCTTCAGGTACTGNCGTTGCCTTCCTCTATACCCCCTCCAACAGGTCCATGTCCTTCTTGTGCTGAGGGCACCAGAGCTGTACACAGTACATTAGGTGAGGTCTCAGACAGAGTAAAGGAGGCAGAATCACCTCCCTTGACCTGCTGGCCACAGCTCTTCTGATGCAGCCCAGAATATGGTTGGCATTCTGGATTGTGGTTGCACATTGTTGGCTCATGTCCAGCTTTTCATCCACCAGTACTCCCAAGTCCTTTTCTTCAGGGCTGCTCTCAATCACTCTTTCCTTCTCCTTGTCCCCGAGGATAAAGGCAGATACCCTACTCCATTCCCTATTGCACTGTGTCAGACTCTCCTCTTCCTTGCTGCCTGCCTTTGTGATTTCTTCATTCATGGATGTCCTCTCCCCTTCTTCCTCCAGTTCCTCTTCCAAATGATGCCTGTTTCAGTCCAGCTGTACTCTGTATTTACCCCTCTCCTGGGAATGATGCTTTGCTCCTTGTAGCCTCCGAGATTTTATGAAATGTAAGTGGTGTGGAAGGAAAGCAGCCACTGCCTCATCACTGAGCTGCACTGGCTCCTTTGTGTCCCTGCTTCCCCCACAGCCTCTCAGAGCAGCTGAGGGTGGATCCTTTCACTGAAGATCTGTGTTATCACTGAGGGGCAGAAATTTTTGTAATAAGCCTCATCCATTATACTTGATGTTCCCCCATGTTTATTTTCAAGATGTCTGAAGACATTAATCAACAATTGCCTGATAACTTGGGTCACAATGTTCTAATAATTCATAATTAGAACTAAGTGTTTTAGGCTGCGTGACCTGCCTTTTAAAAATGGGATGGTTTTGCCAACCATCCCATTAGAAAAAGGCTTCTGGTCCAAGGAAGGAGATGAAATCAGGTGATCAACAAAGAATAATTTTGTAAAGTGATGGGTGATGGTCATTCGTTGTGGCAGTTGTACCCCTACAACAGTAAAACAATCACTAATAGCATTTTTTCTTCAAGCAATAAAATGCCTTTATATGAGGTAGAATCATAGAGTTGGAAGGGACCTTCAAAGGCCATATAGTCCAAATTCCCTGCAGTGAGCAGGGACATCCTGCACTACATCAGGTTACTCAGAGTCTCATCAAGCCAGGCCTTGAATGCCTCCAGAGATGGGGCTTCCATCACCTCTCTGGGCAACCTGTTCCAGATACCTTTACTTAAATTCAAATAAGAATTCTGCCTCAGACACTGTTCCTTTTGTTGCCATTTGATCTTTTTCTGGAGTTGGAGTGCTATCAAGATTAAGATGAAATGTCATAGTTAAATAAATGATCTGATGACTAATTTTGTGCTTTGCCCCAGAAGAGCCAAAATTAGCATCCTGTTCAGGCTGGCAGGGACAGGAGGTGAGATGAGGTCACCTCCAAAGGCACTGCCTTCAATTTTAAAAGCCAAATAAATGGTATTTTGCACCCCAGGCATGAGTCTTGCTTCTCATGGGCTTTGGCATGGAGATGTTCTTCATGGTTGGACTTTAGAGATAGGTGTGTTTCAGTTGTCAGAGCCACCATTTTTCCTCTCTGTGAATGCTGCAAACAGCCTGTCCAGCATCTGTGTGAGTGGAGGGAAGGTACAAGGGGATGTTGGTGGCTCTGAGGGGACAATGGTGACATTGAGGTCAGAGAGCACACTGCAAATAGAATGCACGTGATCTGGTGCAGGGTTTTACAGAATGTCAGGGACTGGAAGGGACCTCCAGGGATCATCTAGTCCAACCCCCTGCTGGAGCAGGAACACCCCAGATCAGGTCACACAGGGGGTGTCCAGGTGGGGTTTGAATGTCTCCAGAGAAGGAAACCCCACACCCTCTCTAGGCAGCTTGAGCCACTGTTCTGCCACCCTAACTGTCCCCAGGCCCAGCTGTGTTTATTGGCTTCCATTGCCTGCTGGGGCTCCCAAGTCCCTCCTCATTCCCTGTGCAGGTGCCTGGTCAGGGTTAAGGACATGAATCAAGAGAGGTGACGAGGAGGTAGTACACACAAATGCGGTTTTGTGCCTATAAAATCTATATTTGGGGTTTTGAGAAAAAAATGACAGATTGGAGTAAATGACATCAAGGCTGTGTTGTCCCACAGGACAGATTAAATGTCAAATAATGCAGAAATAAATTTAATAATCCCTCCAGCAGCAGTCTCTTCGTGGAGTATTCACTTAATTGAGGAAAGGCGTCTCAAAGACAAATGACATTCCCCTCCCACCAAAGCTTTCTCCATATTAAAAGAGATGTTAATGATGAGCCCCATGGGAAAGATGAGAGCTAATAGCATTGATTTCCATCTCTGGTTCCACCAAAAAAGCCTTGCTTGCTCAGCTGTCATGTGTACCCCTGCACCAAGGGGGCCTGGATGAGGATTAAGACTGGTTTGTGTTAGAAACTGTGCAAATACAGAATAAAAATGCTTCTTGTCCTGCTGCCAAATTTTTACCAAGTAATGAAAGTGGGTATCAGTAACACTGATCAACAAAGAAAACAAGCCCTTACTTAAATTAAATCTCAAGCTGGCTAGGAGAAGTCTCAGACAAGTTGGAAGAAATAAATCTCGAACACAGCAGGAATCTCCTAAAACTTGTCCCAGATAACACTGTATATTAATCTCACAAAACCAGTATTATGAGCACTTTTAAAACAGTGATAAAGAAGGACGGTTTTTAATAACCTAAAGAAACTTTTGAATTTTGACCCTATTGTATCAGTAAAACTTGCAGGTTGCTGCAGATGATAGGCCCTGGGTTTTGTGTAGGATTTTGTATAGCATTTTGGATACCTTTTGATTTGCCAGGAAGATGAAAGCATGAATATCTTCATTGACAAGATCTTTTATTTCTCTTCTGAATTATGTAAGCAGAAGTGCTGGGTACGAAAGGGAAGAGTATTTCTTTCTGCTTGAGGTGTCTCTATCCGTCATTGAAAGCAGCCTCTTTGTAATACCCTCAGAATTCCACACAGGGAAAATGTGTTTAAGATTCTGTAAGAGAGATTCAGAGTAGATATTGCTGAGCCAAATAAAATCAATGGTGCTGGAAGATAGCCAGCCTGGGGAGACAGCCAGACATCTCATTGCTTTGGCAGGGTGAGCTTCAGCTGCTGGCTTGGCTTTGGGGTGACTCCACAAAGGTTTTCCCAGCCTCTGGTTATCTTGATCTCCAGTGCTTCATCCTGCTCTGTGACACCAACCAGTATAGATAAAACTTTATGTTTCTCTATGGTTTAACTGTGCTTGCAGTCATAGCTTCTGACATTATGGTGGCCTGGCCAAGCTGAAAAGGTCAGGAGGGGGGGTCACAGTCCAGAACTGAAACCTGCAGCCTGAACTGCTCATTAATTTTATTAAACTGACAGTATCTTGGGTGGATCCTGCCAGGTAACAGGCTTTGGACAGGGCTGTTAAAGATTGAATAGTTGGAGAGAGGATAAAATACCCGTTTGCCCTCAATTTCAGAGAGACGATGCTGTGTGGTGCTACACATTTAGTTAGAAAACCTCAGCCAGTGAGAATGTATTTATCATATCTATAACATTTCAGGAGGCTTAAATCCAGCTGCCACCCAGTAAAGTCTAGCTGAGATAGTTCAGGTATGAAAATCAGAAAGCCCCACAACAGAAAATCTAGACAAGAAGACAAAAATATCAAAACTGGAAATGGAGGCATCACTGATAACCTGGGCTGCAGCCTGACATCTCTATGAATTAAACGTGTTGTGCATGAAAGATGAGCTGAATTTTATTTCATCTCTTAGATGAAGTCACAGACCTATATGAGAGGTGTTTTTTCCCTCGTTCTTTCCTCAAATTGAGGACTTTTCTGGAGTACATTTAGTTGTTAAATTTATTCAGAGTCTCGCAGACTATTTAGTTCAGGACGTGGAGGTGAATTGAAACTGGGATAAACCGGAGTTAGGACTGGAAAGCAGAGGGAAAGCAAGACCTCCCCCTAGTGTCTGGAGAACCCTGGGAAGGCAGTGAGGAGACCAAAAAAAAAGCCAGCAGCATTTATGGGAGTAAGAAAGTCATGAAAGGCAGTAAAACAGAAGGGCCGAACAGACTGGGCAAATGGGTTGTGAATGTGATCTTCTTGTTCTGAGTTTTGAAATGAGGTTCCTGGTGGACAGATTTTTGTGATCTTCTGGCAGGACAGAGGAATGACGTTTTTGAGGAGTGGAAGAGATGGACTCAGCCCCAGCCCTGCAGCAGGTCCATCACCATATGAGCCCAGCAATGAGAATTGCTGAAGTTTTATACATCAGTTCTGCCATGGAAGATCTCAGCCTGGGAGAAAGTACCCTGAACTGATGTGTCATGTTTGTGAAATGGGAAAATAGGGGTTTGAAATCAGTAGAGCACAGGTTGAAAGTTGTTTCTGGAAGAGGAGTTTTCCATTTCTTCTAGTAAAAGGGGCAGGTGATGGCTGGAGGGGTGCAAATGTTTGCAGAGGGATGGGCAAATTGTCACATGAAGGTAGGCAGTAAAAGTGAGACACCCACCAGATAGCAATTAAATCCCTGTGTTCTACTTTTGGAGAGAGTAATCTGGATTTTCCAGCCCTTAGCAGAGCCTTGTGTTGACCAAAGCTGCTGAAGGAGAAGGATGAGCCTTCACTGGACCACCCAATCCCTTTTAATGGTCCCACAGTATGTCTCCATGCCTGGGCAACACCATTAACTCTCAGCAGAGCTGGGCCCAGTGAGGAGCAGCATAAATACAATAACTAAACCTTGGCTGATATTTTCTTTTTCTTTTTTTTTCTATTTGAGGAAAAAGAAAAATCCCTCGACTCTGACATTTACAATTGACATTATCTGCTCCCTGACATTTGGGCTCATAAAGGGAGGTCGACCAAATTTCCATTCTTAACTTACCAGACAAGATATGAACTGACTGACTGACCCACCCTTCCTCTGAACAGCCCCTCGCTCCCACCAGAACACTTAGGAACTGGTGCTTAATTCAGTGGTGACACACTGGGAGTGTACACAGGTGGCCAAGAGGACCGACAGTGTCCTGGCCTGTATTAGGAGCAGCTGGTGAGTAGGACTAAGGCAGTGATCAACCTCCTCTACTCAGCACTGGTGAGGCCCCATCTTGGTTTTGGGCCTGTCACGACTAAAAAGACATCAAGGTGCTGGAGTAGTCCCAGAGAAGGGCAGCAGAGCTGGTGAGGGGTGTGGAGCACAAGACTTGTGAGGAGCAACTGAGGGAGCTGGGGGTGTTCATCCTGGAGAAAAGGAGGGTGAGGGGAGACCTTATTGATCTCTACAAGTACATGTAGTGAGGTGGGGGAGTCAGTCTCTTCTCCCATGAAACAAGTGATAGGACAAGAGGAAAGGACCTCAAGCTGTGCCAAGAGAGGTTTAGAATCATAGAATAGTTTGGGTTGGAAGGGACCTTAAAGATCACCTAGTTCCAACTCCCCTGCCATAGTCAGGGACACCTCTCACTAGACCAAGGTGCTCAATGCCTCATCCAGCCTGGCCTTAAACACCTCCAAAGAGGGGCATCCACAGCCTCTCTGGAAAAGCTGTTCCAGAGTCTCACCACACTCACCTTAAGAAATTTCTTTCTTGTATCCAACCTGAATCTCCCCTCTTACAATTTACATCCATTATTCCCAGTCCTGCCATCATGTATCCTATTAAAAAGTCCTAAGGGTTATCAAATGTTGGAACAGGCTGCCCATGGAGGTGGTTGAAGCACCATCCCTGGAGGTATATAGGAGATGGACAGAAGAGGTTAGAGATACGGTTTAGTGATGTCTTTTGCTAGAATTAGGTTGGTGGTTATACTTGATCTCAAAAATCCCTGCCAATGAGGCAATTATATTGTATTCTGTGGTTCTGAGACTCAACATCCCCTTGGGAGGAGGAGCAGTGCCTGATGCTGCTGTGGCTGCTGTGGCTCTGCAGCAAGGAGTTTCAGGTAGTCAGCCATGGCGGGGCTGACTGTGTGGTCATGGGCACTGTGTGGCTCAGGAGCCGCCACCTCACCTCCTGGTGGCTTTCCTGGGGTTGAGTCACAGCAGAGATACCACGTTGCTCTCACCTACATCTAGGTTTTCATAAGTCCTTTGAGAACAGTCAGTTAAAGCAGCATAAGACTAGTTTAATGTGTCTGCATTAAGCCCATGGGGAATAGATGGAGAGAAACAATTCAAGCTTGCTCTGTGGGCTCAGTGGCTGGCTGAGTAAACGTGGTAAATGGATGATTCTAGAGCTGAAAAATTTAAAAAGCTGAAGCATAGCATAAAGAGCAGAGTTTGCCTTCCCTCCTCCCCATCTGAGAGGGGAATCAAAGTGGCAGCATCTGATTAAATAAAATTTAACAACCCAAAAAGGAGAACACAATTTAAGATGATGCAAGATATTGAAGACCAGGAGGGAAAGAATAAGACAAGCAGCTCTGCTTAAAGCAGAAAGGTTATGTCAAGAAAATCATGGCAAAAAACCCAGAGAACAGCAGCACAGGAGCATTCATAGACTGCATTCTGCATGTTGTGCATGATGACCAAAATTGGAGTAATGCCAGGGATAGAATCATAGAATAGTTTGGGTTGGAAGGGACCTCAAAGATTGAGTTCCAACCCCCCTGCCATAGGCAGGGACACCTCCCACTAGATCAGGCTGCTCAGTGCCTTGTCCAGCCTGGTCTTGAACACCTCCAGAGAGGGGGTACATTCCTGTCTCATATGAGAGTGCCACACTGCATAAAGAATCTCACCTTTCAAAGGGAATAATTTTTTAATTTAATTCACTGTAGATGATGCACCAAAGTTGAAAAATCACTTTGCTGAAAGGAAACCATTGTATTTACCTATTCCTTCAATCCTGATGAAGATCCAGAAATTGTTTTAAAGCCTACTGCTGTGTTCCCTGTTCTCTAAGTGCTTAATGAAGTCACACAGTTTATTGTTTAGTGTGAACAGGGTGGTGATTCAGAGCACAACTACATGAAACTCCAGTGCTAAAAAATGCTACTTCAAAACAGCCCTGCAGAAAGTGATGGGACCGGCAATGGAGAGCATCTTCAGCGTGAAGTTATGGGGAAATTCAAATCACCCCGACTCATCCTCCTGACACAGGCCTGCCGAGAGCCTGCCTCTAGGTGTCAGCATCCTCCTGTAGGAGGGCACAGGGCACACGCCTAAGTCCTGAGCAGGTGGGGGTTTGTTATGGTTTTTTTTGTTTGTTTAATTCCAAGGAACTTCACATCACAACCGTTTTACTTTAAATGTAAAAATAAAATAAAATAAAAAAATTAAAAGTCTCAGGTTTACTCCTGGTTTCCCAGATGAGAACTACAGACACATGTCTGTCATGTTTTAATCTCCGATATACCTGTATTAAGTGATCAGAGGTACATGCTCCGCAGCCACCCCAAGAGTTCAGCAGCAAAGGCAGCTTCAAACTTTCTGCCTCCTTACATGCTCATCCCTTGGTTTTCTTCACCCTTGCAACCAGACTCCACCACTGAATAAAACATGACCTGGTGTTTCTGTACCAAACCCAAAGGGGTTGTCTTATCTTCATTTAAAAGTAGGAGAACTGTACACCCAGTAATTTTTATTTGGAGTCTTGCAATATGATGCTAATTATAAATGATAGCTTAATATAGAAGAGTTTGTTACAGAAAGCTACTCAGAGAAAAGAATGAAAGGCTATTAATTGCCTGTTATTTTGATACGGCTCTATTTTCCTGAAGTGGTGTGGGGTGAATGATGCTTGGCCACTGAAATAAGTGATGAAGGGAGCAGGAATGGATCACTTTTTAGAAGCAGCAGGTGTGATACCAGCTCTATTTAAGCCTGTCAGACAACTAGAGGAAAACACCTTAATCCACTGGCCTAATTAAAAAATAGAGGACTATGCTGGGATGAACAAATAATAGCAAGCCTCATGGGTTAAATTTTCTTAAACAGATTGACTAGTAAGTGGCCACCAAATAGAAGTAAACCTACCTCAACAGTGATGGCATTTGCATTCCTATTGAACTAAGTTGTGAAAGTAGAAAGCGTGTAAGCAGAAAGGCAGCTTGTGTACATAGAATTGCACTAACAAAATAGCTCTGGATGAAAATTTAGAACACAGTTTTTTACTCAGAATTACACACTGCTCTTCAAGAGCAGAAGTAGAACAGAAGTCTACCTCAATTCATCCATGAAATCACACTTTGTACCCACACACGGCTCACAAACTACAGGAGGCAGAAGCTGATGTTGGTAACATCTGGGAAAGTGAATATGGTTCTTGAAAAAGCAGCCCAACGAAATCCTAAAATAATAATCTCTAAGTGTGAGTGCTTTTAAAAACAATTTGTTATAAAAATAATGATCCAGAAAGTATTCTGTGGTAAGAATTTTTTTTTATATTCTTTTTTACACTTTTTAACACTTACAAAAACATTCAAACACAAAAAAATTAAATAACTTTGGAAGCAGAACAAGTCCTTCTGCCCACACACATACAACAATTTTGAACTGTTGGCACAAAAAGGAATCACATTCAGTAAAACCCTTACTACTATATCAAATGTAAGTTAAGTAAATCATAGGCACTAGTTTTATCAAATCTGTATTTCCACACTTCTGCAGTAAATCTCTAATCACAGAGCCCCATGATTTCCTGATACCAATAAACTGGTAATGCACAAAGGCTTTCTTCTAGTCTCTTCAGGAAGTCATTTGCTGTATTTCAGGGGAGAACAGCAGAGAAAAGAATCCTTATAAAGCTTAAGCTGGACTCACCCAAGCGATGAATTACTTAACTTAAGGAAAACGTACACAACAGTTTGATGCAGCCTTAGTAAACCCCCCCAATATCGTCATCTAAACTGACTTGTGAAATTTAAAAGTCAGTCGAGAGTTTGATAAAAATCCACCAATCAAAAATTAATTTTTCTTTTTTTTCCCCCAATGAAGACTGCAGCATTGCTTTGTAAAATGCTGAAGTGTTAAAATTAGGGCTTTAGTTAGAATATGCACATTTGATCTAGTCCTCTCAACAGCAACATGAGACACTGACATCCACCCTTTGGGCCAGTGAACGACACGAGGCTAGATTAGTGGTATGCACTGGTCTATTGGTGCAAGGTAGTTTCTTTATCCCTGCTGAAATCTTACTAAATTACAGTATATTTGATACCCCGACTTTAAAATCTTAGCACAGACCTCAGTCTGGAGTATGAAGTCATTCATCAACCCACAGTTTGCTCAAGTCATGAGTGCCGCAAATTAGTCTCCACTCCTTCCTATTTGGCTTCTTCCAAGTCAAGTAATGTAGCATGGCTTTTCATCCAGGAATATGTTAATAATGCTGGCCTAAAGTTCAAGAGCTAGAATTTCAGGGTTGGTGGGAAATCCTCTTAGTGGTGGGAGTCAAAACACACCAACTGTTCCGAACTCAGATACTAACGGGGTTGAAGGCTACCTACCGTCCAATCCAACTTGTAGTGTTCATCAGTCATTGCACAAAGGATATACCATTCACATTCTCTTACTTCATCAACTGTACATCCAAAATACTGAAAAAAAGCTTCAAACAAAAGTCCCTTCCCTTCCTTCCACTTAACTAGTCCAAATCAATACAACTTTAGTTACATATGTTTGCATGGTATCTTCCAAACCAGAAAACAATGGTTCAAATGCTAAATATATGAACGAGTTGTTCTGAGCAAAATGTGTAAGAATAAGTCAGATCCACCAGAGGAATTTAATAGCTTGTAAACAGACATAGCAGGTTTCATACTCTGTTACCAGTAATGTAAGATATGCATATGTAAGGCAAAGTACATATTTAAACACACTTATATGGGCAATATCTTCTGTAAAAATATTTACAATTTAAAATAAACCAATTTAATAAATGGATGAAAGTAAAAAAATAGGATACAGAAAACTCCCTCATACCATGGAACATCATCTAAATGAATATCATTTGGCATCAAGAGTCAACTCATTACCTTAAAATTTGTATATGTTACAAGTGCATAGTTATGTCTCCTTCTCCTTAACTATCAGCATTTACAGTTGCTCCAGGCTGCAAGCGTCGTGGTATGGGATTAGAGCAAATTAACATCAGGACTTGCTCTTTACTTTGTAAGGAAATCTGCTATTGAGAGAAAAAAAAAAAAAAGTCTTCCCCAAATAATGAGCCTTGTATTAAAAAAGCAGCTACAGTAGCAAAGGCCATCTTTCCTGAGCCAGGAACTTTTAAGGTTAGAAGGATTGTACAGCTGATACTAAGCCCTTTTGGTGATCAAACATTTAAGAGCACATAAAGCTGATAAATCAACATAGGAAAGATGCAATCTATACCACTGCATTGGTGTGCGTCTGCTACATTCAAGCTTTTCATGTCAGTAAAAACTGTGGCTACAACTTACTGTTCTGCCTAATTCTTCAGGGCAATGTCTGATTCTAAAGGCTGTACGTACCAATTACCCCAACAATGTTAAAAGCAACATTTCACTACCACTGTAGCAGTGCTCTCATTTGCTCTCATTAATGTCAAACCGTTTCAACAGTAATACTCACCAATCTTTCTGCTCAATTAAAAGAGGCTGAAAATGAAGTTTTGGACAATGTAAGCTGACTGCTAACTTGCTGTTTTTCAAGATGGGCATTTCTTTGGCATTTGTTAGGTTTTTGCCCAGACATTGGCCACTGTCATAAATGCTCATATTGATATGTTTTTAGCAAGCAAGAAAAAAAACCCAAACCCCAGAACTGATAGCAATTTAATGCAGAAGTGATTGCATGACCACCAAACATCAGATGTTAGATGTCATTAAAGTGCTGCTTTATAATCTCTGCCAGTTTGTGCTAATCAGTGACAGAGAGATTTGGAATTTTTACCAATCCCAAAAGTCACATCTGAACAGTTTGTATAATCAAGCTGTTTTTAGCCTGGTGAGGAAGCATCCATGATCACTGGAACTTTGCGTTGAGCTCTGCAGTTCAGTAGCAGCCATCTTTCCAACTCTCATCTTTCATGTTGCCATAGGTTTTGGGAGCAGGTAACGATCTAAAATAGAAGGAGGTATTTTTCACTTTTATATGTAACTGTCAAAGACTCCAACTGCAATATGTAAGAATTTAAACATTTCATAAGTAACTTATATATACACTTGACTCCTTTACATTTCTGTAATACAGTTTACTTAAGATAAATCCTGAAGTATTTCCAGTTTCAGCTGCTGTGTGCTGTATCACAGCAGTTACCATAACTACTTTTAATAGCTGTGTAAGTTTAGTAAGTGCAACACTTTTCTGTAAGACAAGCTGGAATGTGGACAACCACACTGTGCTACTATTAAGAACTTTCTATCAAAACCAACTGCTTTTCCTTACAGGAAGTTCTGTCCTGCTGACAGGGTAGACTTGGGCTGCAGAATTGTCAGTGCTGTGACAGTCACTGGACATTCCCCTGCCCAGTGCTCACTGTGGAACACAACTCCTCCACCTTGCTATTTATGGCTGTTTAATCTTTTTTACTGTATCAGAGACCAAGTGTTCTTCTGGTGTCTTTAGGAAGTCTTGCTTTGACTCATGGACAACTGCCACTGTCAGTGAAAATCCATTTTAGGAATATGTATTCTGAATTATGTACTACTACCTTCTGATCCTCCTAAAGACAAACTGTTCATGAAGCCGTTCCAGTTAATATTCGCTCTCTCTCGTGTCTGTTCCCATAACACTGACATTAAGCAATTTTTACAGCTGGGTGCTAGCACGGAGGTTATGTTTAAACTGAAAACTCTGTTTTGTCCTATGGTTTAATTGCATTGAGTTTTACAGAAGTTTGGCAAATGGATGCCTTCTCGATCCTCATGTCTTCCCTCCCAAAGTTTCTACCTGCCCAAGGAAAGAAACTGTTCTCACTGTGGTACCACTGCTGGACTTAGGGATTACAAGAGAGATAGTTCGGACTTCAGAATGCACCACCCAGTGGTATAAATGAATTCTCACTTGCAAGCTATACTCTGATAAGGAACAGTAGATCTAAGAATAATGGATGCAAACTGGAAGAGGGGAGATTCAGGCTGGATATAAGAAATAAATTCTTCACCGTGAGGGCAGTGAGACACTGGAACAGGCTGCCCAGAGAGGCTGCGGATACCCCCTCAATCTCTGGAGGTATTTAAGGCCAGGCTGGACAAGGCACTGAGAAACCTGATCTAGTGGAAGGTGTCCCTGCCTATGACAGGGGATTGGAACTAGATGATCTTCAAGGTCCCTTCCAACCCAAACCATTCTATGATTCTACAGTAACTTTTTACCACATGCAGACAAATCCTTATTCCTTTCTCACCCTAGATTAAGACAGATTTTTCTCTCATTTCTGATTCAAAGCTACTTTGGAGATGCAAGCAAATATTTGATGTAAAGGTCTCCATTTCTGTTCTAAAGACCTTGAGATCAAAATATGGTAGGAAGGGGCAGCACGATAGAATTAATTACAGAATTAATTATGAAAACTTCAGACTAAAGACTGCTCATCACTTACTCACCTGCGAACAGGCTGTGCAAGTTTGCTACGAGGCACTGGGATGCCCCCTGCGGAAGGGGCGCTGGGTCTGGGCAAACCACTCCTCATCCCCGTTCCTGATGGCCTGGTAAGAGTCGTGCTGTTGATGGTGCTGGCAGGGCTTGGCAAGCCTGAAGGCTGGGCTGCAAGAGGCCCTGGCAGAGAAGCGCTGTGTGACAGCTGAGCTGCTTCTGGAGAAGCGACTGAACCAGGTCCGTGGTTACTAAATGCTTTCACTGGTTGTCGGAGAGCAAGGGGAGATGGTGCTGCAGGTGAGCGGAATTTACTTGAAGAGGGTACTGGAAAATAAAATGCAGAAGTTACTCACAAGCTTAAATTACAGTCTAACTGAAATTAAAACCAGGGAATTACGTGGAAACTCAAACAATATGGAATGTATGATGAATACAGCCAATCAAGCAGCAATGAGAAACAGGAATTCAGATGTCTTCTTTGTCGTATGTTTTTGATATTGTAACATTAGTGTCCCATTTGCTCACTACAAATACTAATCTGGATTTTTAAATTATGCTAGTAAGGCTCTAACCGTTACATCAGTCAAGTCAAAAGAAACAGGGAATGAATTAGTTAAAGAGAAATTTAAGCTGCTTCAGAAACATGTGAACCTAATTATCATCCCTGAAAGAACATGCTGAAGAATATAATACTCGAGCATGATACGGTCTTCAAATAGATTAAAAGTGTACTTTTGCCTTCACTGATGAAATTCCGAGTGCACAGCATCTTAGTGTCTTTTATGCTGTCCTTTTTAACCAAATCCATTGAATCAGAATGCAGCTGAAAACAGTCACCTCCCAGATCTATTGGCTGATGGGGGAAAAAAAAGGGATCAGCCAATCCACAACACCTAAGAACCTTCTGCTATGAAATTTAAACCAACTACATTCATTTATAGCCTCCTTCATGACAACATTATCTAAATTACCAGTATGACTAATATCTGTATTCAAGTCCTTTCCAGGAAAGTTTAAAGGTTAATAAGCCAGAATATTTAACAGCTCTTTGGCAATGGCAGTACTTAAGCACAATGTTTCATGAGTATGAGAAATATTTTCAAATTATACATAATGTATCACTGAATAGAATACTTCTATTAATCCATCATTTTAACACTTAAATGTAATTTCACCAGCTTTTCCAACTGACTGGGGGGTAGTAAGAGCCAACAGAATAAAATAATTCAGGAAATTAAAAAAAAAATCACATTTACATATAGTGCATATATATACATAGTTCTTTCTTCCACTAAATAAGATTTTTTTATACAGAGACCAAAGTTGTATTCTCTTTGACATTAAGAAGATACTCCTTCACATTACTTTTACCATCTTCTTAGAAGACAGATCTGCTAAAAATATGAAGGGTGAGAGAAGAGACAAATAATGACAGGAACGTGGCATCTTAAATGGGGTGCAGAGAAAGTGGCATTCAGATTGTATTTTGAAGCCATTTCTTATAAGGGATATAATATGTGCCTCACTACAGATGTGAATTGAATTTGACTCCTTTCTTTTCCAAGAAGGCTGAGAGCGATATTAAACACAGTATGAAGTCACTCATGGGAGAAGCTGATAAAAAAGGTGGCAGAGATGTCAACAGTTCATGACACTTGGTAAGGAGTGAGAAGAATAAATCAGAACCCTTAAAAAGAAAAGCCTTGGCATCAAGCCAGCAGATGGATTAAGGAAAGCACTAGCAGCAGAATGGACAAGAACAGCCAAGGGCTCCTAGGACTAAGACAGATAACAGTTTTTAAAATGTGACATTGACTGTAACATTGGTGCAATCAAATCCGAAGAATTCCAAGTTTTTCTCAGTGTAGGGAGCTCTAATAATCAAACTCATTACAACACTTGTTTGGATCACACAGTATCATGTTAGCAACCCAGCAATGGAGCACTGCCGGTGTATAAGAACAGAACCTGGCTTTGGGCCTCTCATGGGAACCACAAGGAATAGATTTTTAGAATATTAGCAACAAAAAGCTATAATGAGTAAAATTTGTCACATTCCCAGTGAAAGTGGGAAAGTGAGAAGGGTAATGAAACTGGTGAGGGGTCTGGAGCACAAGTCTCATGAGGAGCAGCTGACGGAGCCAGGCCTGGAGAAAAGGAGACCGAGGGGAGAGATTCGACCCCCCTCTACAAGTACCTGAAAGAAGGTTGTAGCAATGTGGGGATTGGTCCCCAAGAGGACAAGACAAGAGGAAACACCAGGGAAGGGTTAGACTGGATATTAGGAAAAGTTTTTACACTGAAAGGATTACCAAGCATTGGAACAGTCTGCCCATGAAGGTGGCTGAGGCACCATCTCTGGAAGTATTTTAAGAGATGAGCAGACACAGAGCTCAGAGATAGGGTTAAATTATGGCTTCTTGTCAGAGATAGCTGGATGGTTGGACTTGATCTAAGATGTCCCTTCCAACCAAGGGAAGCAAGCATCCAGTAAATTAGTCCTCTCCAGTTTTCTGCTGACCATATTTTACCATGCTTCCAACTTGTGCTGTCAATTCATAAAACATTTCCTGTCAGCACAGCAGTGCAGACATTGCCGAGAGCTGTATTCATTCTGGTATATAATGGAATGAATTGTCTTCTAATGCTCTGCGACTGCCAAAACAGTCCACATGATGCAGTCTCTGTCAAACTGCCAAATAATTCTGCTGTACATATAAAGAATTTTGTAGGAGAGCAGCTTTGGATATTTAATAAACTCAGTCTTTCCTATTTGTACAACAGGGTCACAAAGAGTAAGGTACTGCCTTAGTCAATGTTTATTTGAGAGTAATGTGCTGGTAATGTGCTGGTTAGGACAGGCTAAATATGTAAATGTGTAAAGTTAGTGCTTAACAATAACACAACTGTACCTCCTTAGAAGTCAGACAATTAGAACCAGCTTCAGCTAAAATATCTAGCAATAATAAATGGCACTGTGTTGTCACGACATTCAGATTCGCCATCCTCTCTGGATGCTGTCTGGCTTGCAGGCAGGGAGGCAGAGTTCCCCCACTTGGCATAGCAGGATGCTGTCAATTTATGATCTCATCTTGCAGCCAGCTGCTGCACATCTCCTCGAAACCAGAATCAGTTCTCATGCAGCTGTTAAATTGTAACTATCAAGATGGCACAATACAGAATTACACAAGAGAAAAAGAAGCAAAATGATGGGAATTGATACACCATTTTGTCATCTCAGCAGAGGAAAGACCTGTTGGAGTAGGTCCAGAAGAGGCCATCAGAGGACTGGAGTACCTCTGCTACAAGGACAGGCTGAGAGTGTTGGGGATGTTCAGCCTGAAGAAGAGAAGATTCTGGGGAGACCTTATTGTGGCCTTGCAGCAATTAACAAGGCTTATAAGAAAGATGGGGATGAACTTTTTAGTAGAGACTGTCAGGATAGGATAAGGGACAATGCTTTTGAACTACAAGAGGGTAGATTCAGATTAGACACAAGGAAGAAATTCTTTACAATGAGGGTGGTGAAGCAAAAGAGCAAATCTTAAAAAAAATCTAGTTATTCTTTTCTAGTACAGTGAGACACTTTGTTATTTAAATGTATTTGAACTGTTTTATACATAACTGTAGAAGAATAAGTCAAAGTCTGTGCATGAAAGGTATCAAACTATGTAATAAACAGTATTTTAAGAAACTGAAACCAGTTGTTTCTCATAGCCATTTATTGTTTTGAAACAGAAGAGTTGTTTAATTTATAATGCCGCTGAACTTCTGAGAATCTCTGACCAGAAGTAAGAAAATCGACACATCAAGGAGTATAAAGTAGTGAGTAACTGAAAAGGACATGCTGGATCCTCATCTTCAGTGAGGAATGACAGCAGCTATTAGCTGGAATATGTTAACTACAACACATTTGATTACTCATTTCTAAGGCTTAGTAAGATTTTATAAATAATATAAACTCAAAGAGAAATCAATTTTCTGTACATTTCCTTAGCTATTGACTTAAGAATTGTTCTGGACACCCAAATGAAGGTAAAAGCATGGACAACTGGAAAGACAGCATGGAAAGCTCTGCAGAGGAATCAAGATGGTCTTATAACAAAGCAGAACATTGAGAGAGCTTCTCTATTTGGTATGGAATATTACAAAGACTATTAGAGATATCTTGTTAAACATGCTAATCTTTCTCAGTCTTTACACTTTGATAAAGCTTTCTGCATAGAATAACATTAACAACACAAAGAAGTTTGTGTTGTTGAACACGAAGAGAAACACATGCATTTTGACAGTCACCCTCAGTATCTGCATGAAGAACTGTTAACATCCTTAAAGGATTCCAACGTATATAGAACTTATCAATTTGCCTTATGTGAAATAGGATCTTTAAAATAAGATATTCCAGATTGTAACAGCCAACAGGACCATCTATGGTTAAAATGAAAATGAGGAACTTGCATTATTTTAGTGGTGAAATTGAGGCATACACAGCTGACAGAACTAGTTTAAAATCACATTAAAATTGTCTAATTTGATTAGATACTCCAAATATTTACTTTTCTTCACAAAGAGAAGCCAACTTCAGACATTGCCAATCTGGAATAGTAAACATAATAATCTCTAGCTCTTTGAGAAAATAATTCAAATCTAAATTAAATGTGTTTGGGTTAGTCTTCCAGTTTTAAGAGGAATAGAAAAGCACAAGCACAAATGCATGTGCAAAACATGTCGACATTCTATGCTCATCTTTTCAAGGACAAACTAATTAGCTTTTGCTCCCAAGAGAAAGTATGCTATTCTTTCGTCAGTATATTCTTACATAATAATAATTAAAAAACTTACAAGTTTTGTTGTAAATCCTGGATTTTACAATTTAAAAAAATCCCTAAATCCATATTCATGAAAGCTACATTTGGATAGGAGTCTCCTTTTCTAAGATCTTGATTAACATTAGAAGTCATGAATCCTTGGATTTTTATGTAAAAAAAATTTAATTCTTTTTCTCCTATATAATGCAGGGCTGTACTTTTAATGTTTAGCCTAAACAGTTAACTTCCATAGAGCAAGAACCCCTTGGTTAATCTCAACATGCAACACCAGTTTTATTATTCTATTATATGTGATATTTAATGCAGTCAAACAATTAGCTTGAGATTTGCTGGAGCTTGGTAAGAGGCTGTAAGTTAATTACCTCCTTTTGTAGATGGAGTTTGAAGGAACTGTTTGGTTTTGAAGGCAGCACGAGGCAAATTTTTCTGCCTTTGCAGAGCTGTTGAAAGACAAGAAGTGTTATATTTGTCTACAAAGACAAGAAAATGGAATTTACTCGGAATTTCAGAATTGCATCCACTTGTGAAGCATCAAGAAACAGGGTGAGTAAAAACACTCAAAGCTGTTATGACTCTGGACATGGTGGGGTTTCTTTAAATGGTGCTTGCTCTTAATGGCAAAGAGTTACAGAGGAGCGTGTCAGAAATTTTGCAGTGCAAAATGCATAGATTCGGTAAGAATAAAAGCTTCTTGCAGGGCAAAAAGCCCAGAAAAGCAAAAAAAAAAAAAATTAATACACCAAAGGGAGAACAAGCCACCTAGCAAACATGCTACAGCAATATGAGTGCGAGATTAGAGACAAAGATGAAAATCAGACTCTCATACTTGACCCTGCACGGCTAAACTTTTTATTTTACAGGAGGATTTTAAAAAGCATTTTTTTTGTCCAAATATGATAGTATTATCATATGTTATATCCATAAGCAAACTGTAATTGCTTATTAAGCAAATTGTATTTTTCAGTTCCACAACCATGAGCCATCGGGAGATGTCTGGGTTTTTTGCTCCTCAAAATGGTATGCAAGAGGACTCAAACTTGGAAGACGTAACACATTAAGAATTATCAGCTCCCTGCATGTAAAGAATATGACAGAAATTGGTTTTTACTGTGACTTTTCCCTTATATCTTGCCTTTTCTTTTTCTAGTAATGTTCAAGAGCTGACACTGCCTTGAAATGAGCTCACTGCCTACCAGCTGCCGAGAGAGAAGCTGATGTTCCAAGGAGAGAATTCCCTACTGCCAGAAGGAACGCATCGACTCAGCGTATTTTCACCACAGTGGGGAGGGAGGGAAGTAGTCAATTGAATGAAGTTTTGCCTACATAAAGGCTTCTGAAAATGCCAGGAGATGAATAAACATCTCTGCTCACCTCAGCATATGGAGTTTTAAACCAGCATAAAATTGACTGCAGCAGCATAGTAAAAAGGAAGAAAGACAGGGGAACAGCTGTGCATAAAGATCTTGATCCTGAGTAAGGAAACTAAGCAATCCTATCACAAAGTGGTATCAGGATAAAGAATGTAAGAGAAGAACAGTTAGAATCCTAATGATATTCATTAATTGTTTTCTAAACTTGATGACATATAATCACCTTTCCTATCCTTCCATCGGTGCAAAATTCACAGTATTTTGAGAACTATAAAAGTTTATCACAGCGTTTTACCTTCATTCTGAAACTATGACTAGGAGATCTATTAATTTTCGTCTTAACTAATTAAAACCTGTCCTTTTCAAAAAGCATAAAGGAATCAAAGTGTTTACAAACATGATAAAATGCTGCCTGTGACTACTAACAACAGAAAAATAATCTAATCATCTACCAACTAGAATCTAATGCAGAAGAGCATGTGGCAGACTGCAGCCCTTACTCAACTTCTACCACATGGCCTTGCCATAAACTTTAAGGCATATCCAGAATAGCCAGTAAAATGTTTGAAAAGAGCACAATTCCTAGGAACTTAGTGGGCCAGACCACTTAGTCAGAGTGTTTCTGTCCACAAGTATTCCATTATACCATTTTTTAACTGAATCAGTGTTTTTGTTATACCACACAGAATGAAAAACAGCTGCTCCCTTCATATTTATGATCTTGGGTTTACTTTGCCCTAATTCATTTAAATATGCTACTGCATGTGGCACTAAGTTTCTTCCCCCATCATTACTTACACTACTTGCATCTCATAGACATGAGATGATATGGAGATTTGAATATATATCTCTCAAATTCTTTCCTTCTCAGTGGAGGCTCCAGGAAACAGAGACTCAATAGCTAGAGAACCCTGTGCACTGAATCACTGAAAAAAAACTTCAGGCAGTGCAAGCTGAGCAATGCAGTTTGAGATAAGCATGGAGCACATAGCTTGTCCAGGGTTTCTCCTGAAGCGTTCCATAGACACTTTACCTGGAATATTCAGTTTCCTCGAAAGATATACTTACTTTATTTTTTCTGAACATGCCAAGCAGATGGGATCAGTCACTTTGCTGATAGTTTGAACAACCTGCACTTAGATCTTTGAAAAAGTATATTTAGCCACTTTAATATCCATGTGCTAACAGTGCCAGGTAAGTATAAAAAATATCACACAATCCACTAGAAAGCATGTACTTCCTATGTGAAAGCCACACTAGAAGTTCTACAACTTTGCACGATGTGTGGTGTAAGACCCAAATACAGTCTCTGCATCACTCTAACACTTAAAAGCCTAAAAGATACAGTAATACTAGTGCTCTCCATGGAATGAGTATCTTCCAGTGTTTTAAGTTGAAATATTTAATGAAATAGTACTTTCTGCATAACAGCACAGAGAATCAGATGTAAATGAATATTCTAATAGTTACAGCTACTGATTCGCTCTCTCTTTTTAAATGAATTTGAATTTTTTACCACATTATGGCTAAAACTTAAAATGTCAAATCTTTTTATGTTTCAAAAACATAAACATAGTGCCCTCCCTCTACTCTTCAAGCAAGCATGTAAAATTTGCCTATGTAACCACAGCAGAAGTTGTCTTTTCAGAAACTTACTGGATTCCTAACTCATTTTTGAATGCCAGCAATCACAGCAAGTTCAGTGTCGCAGCCACAGCAAATGTGCAAGTAAATCATGAACAGCAGATCTTTGACAGGGAGGAAGGTAGTGACCTCAGGTGGCAAGCCAGCATCCTTGCAAAGGCAAGCTCATGCAAAACTAGCAGGTGGATGAGGAAGCTTCAAATACCAAGACCCAGAAGTCATTGCCAAAGGAAAACAAAAATGTGCTGCAATTTGACAGCGCTTTGGTGCAAGGTGACAAAATATAGTCAATAAAACAAAAAGTATACAATAAAAAGGACACAATTCTGGAAATTTTGATACAATGTACAGTTTTGCAGAAAATTTTTTAATCCAGACTAAGCAAAGATACTTACTCATCGACTTCATACACAAACGGTTTTACGATTGTCAATAGCAAGACTCTGACAAACATCTGTAAGAGCAGGGAAACTGTAAAAGCTAGAAATCTGGCCTTTATTAATGATACTTAACTTACATTTAAATGTAAGTTGGTCAAGAGTGGTTCACATATGGAGAAAGATTTCCATGAAAGGCAAGCAAATTTACCTAACAAATTCTGTGATTCTCAACGCATCCACAAGTTGAAAAGAATTATATACGTATAAACATAAGTCACACTACTTTGTGTTCTGCAATGAAGTAACTTATTGAATATTGAGACTTCTACTGTCTGATCGTTACATCAAATTTCACCGTGAATGTACTTTTAATACTAAATATAGTCCTCTAGCCATCTAAGCTCCTCTCTGTTCTCTTCCCACCCGAGTTCACTCAATTTTAAAACCCCAAATAAAACCAGCATGTAATTTTACAAAAAAAATTTTTTCATTTCCTTTCAGATAATTTTGATTATTCCTCCTATGATGAAAATAGCACAATTGGAGAGCACGTGTCCAACTGCTTCACAGTTGACAAACCTTTGTTTGAACTACACACANAATATAGTCCTCTAGCCATCTAAGCTCCTCTCTGTTCTCTTCCCACCCGAGTTCACTCAATTTTAAAACCCCAAATAAAACCAGCATGTAATTTTACAAAAAAAATTTTTTCATTTCCTTTCAGATAATTTTGATTATTCCTCCTATGATGAAAATAGCACAATTGGAGAGCACGTGTCCAACTGCTTCACAGTTGACAAACCTTTGTTTGAACTACACACACCCTTTTCAGCCGTAAATACCACCTTCTGAGTGTTTGAGAACCATGGAAGAAGTGAGCAAGGTAAAAGAACACTGGGGGAACCTGTATGAACAATCTCAAGGTACACCTTTTCTGTTCTATGGATATAAAAAAAATCCCTAGTTTAATTCACAAGTATTTTGTTTTGCATCATTAATTTAGATTATCGATGAACTTTTATCAGAGAACTTTTATAGTTCAAAGCTCTACATGTAATAATATTCAGAATGCATTCTTCCCTTAGAAACGTTACACAAGGTTATTAAATTCTGAAACTTGCTTTAAAACACAAGGGTCAGAAAACATTTTAAATTACAGGAACCATCAATATTGACATACTGAAGCACTGAATATTTAAGTTTCATTTGCTGTGGTTTCTTTAAGGTCATCATTTTCAAGAGACTTACAAAATTAGCAGCATTCTCACATCAGCATTTCACTTTTGGACAAACTAACAGCCACAAGCCCAGCAATGGTCTATTTTTTTCAGTGAACATAGGTTCATCCAAACCTTTTTTTAAGGAGTAAATAATATTTAAAAAAAAATAAAAATCTGTCACTGAATATGTAATTTCCAGGTGACTTAAAAGAAGAAAAACTGCGGACGAGGGTTAAGCTTGCATGATTGTTTTCAAATCAGGTTTCACTAGTTAAAAAAAAAAATGAAGCAGTATACATCATCCAGGTTCATATTTTCATGGCCTACTAAGTTTTTGTAGTCTGAAAATAAAATTGAACAGTATAGAGCATTACACCTTCTGTAAATCACAGAAATTATTTATGAAATGTCTAGTTAGTGCACTTAAGACACTTCACAGTACTTCTATATATACTTTTAGGATACTATGAATGAGATCTTAATGAAAGATTAGACATAGTTTGAATATAATCACTACCAGATTTTGTGTGCCAAAAAAGCAGATTCACACAGCTATGACTTAAAATCAAGATTAGCATCTCCAGTGTGGCATGCAGTGTTTCTCTTTTTGCCATGAAACTGGAAGACATCAGGGTACCTTCACTTAATTCTGCAAAACAAACTGAAGGCCACTAAAGGTACTTACTGGCTGAAGCCTGAGGTTGAATGCGAGGTATTCCTCCATTTGGCACTTGGAAGTTTGAGTCACTTCTGCTGTTTTTCACAGACTCAGCTTGGATGTTGGATGTCCTGGACAGGTTTGGAAGACTACGCCTTAGTTTCTCTGTAGAAAATAAGAGAAAGATACCACAATGTGTGGTCTGATGCTGCACAGAGCTCAGGTTATGAACCCACATCTGGACCCCAAACCTAAGTGACATAAAATGTTAGCCATATAAAACTATACTGCAATTTAAGAGTGTTTTGTTACATTACAGTTCTTTTTTTGTCTTGAATTAAAGTTACATATTATTCTCAGACCTATCATATAAATAACAGTTATATAAAAAAACCCAACAAATGCACATTTTTCACCTGTGGTGAAAAAAAGTCAAGCATACTATGTTTTGAAATTGAAACATATCTGGATTTTGTTTCTCTGGGGTTTTTTCTGCCGTTATGGAAACTGAAAAGGAAAACCCAATTTGCAGTTTTAAAAATCTTTACCTGCAAAGTTACTTATAATATAGAATGCTTATATGATGATTAGAACCACATAGTAATGGAGTTATTTTTTGAGACTACACAGTCCTGTATCAGCGCATTATACAACAAATACCAGTCATTCACTAGGTAAGAAACTCTTCACACACAGTCAGGGACATGATTGTGTCCAGTTATGCTTCATCTTTCACATATGACTTGACTTTTTATCTAGCTAATACTGGGTCTTTCAAGGGGACTCTAAAATTTGTACCATTGCTCACAGAACACAAAAAGATGCCACTAAATACTTCACAAGTCTAATGACATTCAGTGTATCTCCAACCCACACTAGAGATGGGTTGATGACATACTTCAGAGAGAAGACTGCAGAAGCCTTGTAGGATGAGAAGCCAACCTGATTCTGTAGAGGGATGCAGGAAAGAAGAACACTAACCTTGAACAAGCACTAAAGATGAAAAGAAAAGTAAGAGTCTCATAGGAGAAATATTCCTACACATGTAGTTTCTGCACGCAGTAGTTTGCATTCCTTTGTACTATAGTGGGTACGTTGTTGAATTCTGTCAAACAAATTTCCTCTAAGCATTCTAGAGAAAAAAAAATAACCCCAAACAACTTTTTTTTGGCTGCTGCTTTATCATCTCTGAATATCCAAGCAACGTTCAACTGCACAAAAACTGCTGCAAGAGAATTCCTTGGAAGTGGTTCAGAAACACATGATCGCATGCTCTATTTTGATCCCTCTGGCATGTGGGATACCAGCTTTTGGTACCTTGCCTCTCACAGGATATTTTTGTTGGAGCTCATCTAGCATGCATTAATGCTTCCATGAAACCCCAAAAATTAATTGAAAAGGAAATCTCAACTAAATTACAATGCAACTGATTAGCTTTTGTGTTGTACGTTTTCCTATATTGTTAAAATTTCCCCAAATTGCTATTACTAGATGAGACTTAAGCTAACCCTTCCAAAGATATTCTTGAATAGCTAATAAAATTTGTAGAATCATCTTCTCCAGAAGCTATAAGTCTACTATGCTGGTGTTCTTGATTAAAATTTGAACACTTTTTAAGTCAGTGAAATACTGTGACTACCACAGATGTCTTTGCTAGACTGAGGGGAGGGTGAGAACAAGCCAACAAAAATGCCCCAGAAATTTATGTGTTTAAAAATGCATTTCTTTAAGTAATCTCTACTTTTTCATCCAGGTTGCTTGGAATATGTTAAGAATTCACCTTATTTTTTTCATCTAAATTTATATCCTTTCTTAATTTAAGATCATATTTGCCAGATAAAACTACATTTGTTAAAATGAGAATATACTTGTGAAATTTCAGCCCAGTTAAAGGAATTTCTTACAGATGATCAAAGAGTTCAGTGCCAGAAAAAAGTACTGTGCCAGAGCAAGCAGTCAGCTGTCTCACAGGCTATGAGCATCCATAACTTGCCCTATTACTCTTACCTGAGCACAGTTTTTTCCTTGCATTTACTCTGTCATATGCAAGACTTAACCCTACTGGTGAATGATAGTTTCCCTTAGGCTCTGCTTTATTTTAGTGCATTTGCCTGTCAAAGACAGTATACTGTCACCACAAAACTCAGTTACACACAGAGTGTCTGGAGAACATCTAAAATAAATATAACCTTATCAACCCATCTGACTTGCAAGAGTTCCTCAGCAGAACTTCAGCTTTGAATGCTCTGCTTTTTCTTCAGCAGCTCTGAGATTAAAACATGATGTTACATGAGCATATGTTTTAGCACTAGTTAAAATCCTCTACAGGAACTGCACAACCACTTGCGCAGTCACAGAATCACAGAATATCAGGGACTGGAAGGAACTTCAAGAGATCATCTAGTCCCATCCCCCTGCCAGAGGAACATCTGGACTAGGTCATACGGGAAGGAGTCCAGATGGGTTTTGAGTGTCTCCAGAGAAGGAGACCCCACAACCTCCCTGGGCAGTCTCACTGTGAAATTAAGACATGGCTTTTTACCTTCACTTTTGACATTACTAGTCTGCAAATCTGTAGGATGGCCCTGAAGCGAAAGACGTGGCTGCTGTAAACGGCTGATCATAGGCTGGGGCGACACCCGACTGTATTCCATGCTTCGAGCGGGCGATCGGGAGCGAGGAGAATTCCTTGGAGATTGTTTGGGTGAAGGCCAGGGAGAACTGCGAGGTGAGGGTGAGAACCTGTTGACAGCAGGGTGCACTGTGTGATGTGTGCCATCTTCTTCATCTTCTAAACTCTGTGCATCCAGCTCCTGATCACTGAACGTGCCTCGCCGTGTAGAATTGCAAGAAGAACCAGAACTACGCCGAGAAGCACTCGCTGCATACTCTTGCCGGAGGCCTGGCAGCAATGAAAACACTGTTTACTCGCTTCCAGCACAAAAATGATTCAAACTAGAAACAGCACATAAGTGTATCAACCCAGAACTCAAATTTGTCTCACCTTAACTCTTTTTATTGGAGGCATTAATTCCTCAAAATGAGTTATCTAGCAGCTAACAACCTCCTGAAATAAGCAAGGGAGCTGATTTCTTTCTCAGCTACAGCAATCAACAGTATAGGTGTGTTGTGTACCTAAGTGTTCACCTCCTCTCTCAGGCTGCATACTAGCAACACAGGCTATGCCTTAATTTTGATGTAATGTAACACCCTGGAAGAATTACAGCAGCCACAATTAAGTACCTCCTACAACCTATGAGTAAACACAACAAAAAAAGCTGTAAGACAAACTATCCCTAGAGAAATTAAAGGTTGTCTCCACAGCTGTCTCCTGAGCCATCTCAGAGGGTATGCAGAATGATCCTCTGTGAAGAAACCCCCCAGCAAGAAAACTCTGTATAACCAGTACTTTATTAGTATAACAGTATTACCAAAATAGTATTTAATCTGTCTCTCATACTTTTTTTCTCATGTACTTTAGTGTATTTTTATGTATATACTAGTAGAGTGATTCATCCATATAATTTATTAAAAAATAGATATATTGGGCATTTTTTTTCCCCGATAGAGTACACGCTTAAAATAATCTGGAGACCATCTAGTTATACAAATTACTATCACTTTCTGCACTCTCAGAGAGACCAAATGTCAACTAAATGTATAATAAAAAGAGACACTGTTGCAGGTGCTTTTCTTAGCTATTCTTTGTTCTATTAACTTTACATTTGGGTGACTTAAAAAATGGTTTGGGCACCGATGTCTACAAGACTGGATTACACTAGAAAGGAACCTACCTTTTGAGAAAGCTGGTGGCAAACAGTTGTGCAGTGTAACAACCACCTGTTTAGCATACACTATTTGCTACTAATTTCTTCAGTCCACTATCCTAAAGTTCACTTCTGCACAGCAACTTCCCTTCCTTACTCTGAAGGAAGAAGTCCTGTCTCTTAGCAGAACTACATTTCCACATCTTTAGTAGAATCTCAACCACTCTGCTACTCCCTCTTAGCAAGTGCTGCTGCAGTTACTCAATAATGAAAGATGAACTGCTCCACTTTGTTTTCAGGATGGAAAATACTTACTTTCTTCCTGGATTCGTGCTAGAATTTGCACATCTGTAACATCATTTAGCTTGTAATTAGACCCAATAGAGTCTTCATCTATCTCTGATGCACTTAATTCACTGTCCAGAGAGGACTGTGGACTTAGCGGAGGATTTCTATCTCCTGAACTTTTAAGATGACCTAGGGAACAAAAACAAAGCATTAATAAGTGTTTAAAATAAGGGGTAAAAGAGGAAAGTTGCATTTCCTTTGCTAGTAAAAAAAATCACCAATTTGAAAACTGAGACAGTGAGTTTGATAGAGCATTTGAAATATTTGATTATAAACTTAGGATGAAAATATAATTTGCACTACTGATAGTTGGGTTGTCAATGCAATGCTTTTCATCTTCCCTACAAGCTTACTTAAATATACACAAGTCAACATTCTGACTTGAGAGTAAGCTCTGGGCATTACTTTTTCTGTTGCAAAGGGAACACTGAAAGTGCAGAATGAAGGCAAAAAACATTGCTGGAAGTTAGTGTTTACACTGATGATTGTGAAGTCCCATGGAATGCCTTTAATTAAAATGTATGATTCTTCCTTTGATTATATTGTTAACACCTCAGAAGTACTAGTGGATACATCGCATCCCAAAGGTTTCAGTTAAGTAACAGCTTAGCTGCAAAGACTTTACAACTCCCAACACCTACCCTTTAAACATCTACTATGCAACATACATACCAGTCAATTACAGGGCCAATTCTAGAAGCCACTTGTAACTCCAAGAACTAATACTACAAATGTCTCTGCCTAGCATGAATCAGTGGTTTTGGGGATATGGACATACATGGAGAAAACATTTAAATGTATCCTATACAGCAAACTCTTTAAAAAAGCCTTTCTTGAATGTAATGAATGTAATGTAATGCCCAATGTAAACATACTACAAAAGACTGACAAGTTTTTTGGCATCTTCCTTATGCTGGTTCAGTGCAAGTGTCACCTATTTGAATATGTTTTAGAAAGGAAGAGACCACACACATACACACACACATCATACCTGAGGTACCAGAAGGTATGAGCTGTTTCACTAAAGCAGATTTCACTGGTGTTGAGGAGGGAGAGTTGAAGCCACTGCTGTAGGGGCTACTAGTATTTGGACTGTAGGAGCTGGCATAACTGACTGCACCAAAGGGGCTGCTGTACAAACTCTGTCTCTTGAGTGCTGCACCAACAGGAGGAAAGTGGCAAATTATACTGGAGGTCCCAAAGAAAACCAATGAAATGCAATGTTCTATGATATCTTCATCATGATTCAATTGTTATACAGTTTAAGAACAACATTTTGGACAGGTTTTATGAGTGATTTATTCCTCTTCTAGATACAGCCACACTGTGGATGGAGTAGGAGAAGAGAGCAAGACAAGATAGCAAGAAATATTTTTGCAAAAATCAGATCTGCAACTGTGCTTGTTGGTGGTCCAACCATTTTGCAAATTCCTGAGGATAACAGCTTAAAGGGGAAAAAAATAGATCACACATAGCACAATACTGCAAAAAGAAGGAAATACAGGGAAAGAACGGGTAATAGCAAGAAAGACAATTATGTCTTAGAATAGCTTTTTCTGAAATAAAAATGGGATTTAAAAAAGAAATTAAAATTAAACAAGAAACCACATGGACAGAGAACAGAGAATACTAATCAGACCAGCAGAGTTTTGCTGCTGGTTTGACACCAAAAAAGGCCATGAATAAAAGGATGGAGAGCATAGACTTTCATTTTCACATGGCCAAATTTTCAGTCCTTCTCCAGTTTTGAATATAATCAACAAATTTGTATTAAGAAGAAAACACTTTTTTTTTTTTACTTTGGATGTGAAAAGATCTTTAATTACTGAGAACTGGAAGAAAATAAATTAACACAACCTTCGCAAAGTACTCAAGAACTTCAGCATTAATTTGTTTCAATAAAATAAAATGCCTTATCTAGCAGAGAGCTAAAATCTGTGTTAACATACTGACAAGCAATTAACAATTATATTTTAAAACATAAGCTTGTTTTAAACTAAGACAAGAAAATCTCCAAGTTAAGGACACTGTCCCTTCCTGAAAACTTCCGATCAAATTGTGACTGTACAGCTAGTAAAATATTCTGAGGTCATGACTTGTGGCTTAACGATTCCTCTCACTTTATTCATACAGCCCAGAAAACAAACGGAATGAATCACTGTTTGAAAATTGCAATTAAAACTTTAGTAGGAAGTAACTGCAAGGTTTCATCCTCTTCTCTTGCAACTACATATCAGATAATTCTGACTTTATTTCAGAATAACGATGCATAACTTGGTAGTATTAGCATGCAGGAACTCACACAACATTGTCTGCTCCAGCCTGTGGGTCAGCGACTTTTTAGCAGATTCTATGTCAGGACTTGGGTAATCCAATACCTGCCTGCTCCAAACCAATGGACTGACACATTTTTGCCCTGGAGTCAGTTTCTTCTTTGGGGACATACAGAGCCTGTGAAGGAGAGAAAAAAAAAAAGAAGTCTATAAAGACAGATGAAACCAATGTAAGATTAGACATGTAACAAAATATCACATACAATGCTATCTCTGCTTTTATACTGTAACTGCAGTACAATCCTAAAAGACAAAAAAGCCCAAGTTTTTTCTTTAAATTAAGTATTTTGGAAACAGTACAATACTGATAACATAAGGTGACTCAAGGACTTTTGGCAGTAAGTAATGCCTATATTGCTGCACTGGGATCTACCAGCTGATGTGCCAGAAAAGAAAGTGTCCTCATGGTTCAGATATGTTTAGCATGTGAACAATTTCAGTATGTCACACAAATGTACAAACTGGAATTAAACTTCTCAGATTTAAGTAGCATTCACCTGAAAGCAGGAAATAAAGCACTATGCAATATGCAACTGCTGTTTGCTTAAACACAAAGATGAACCAAGTGAATAGCATCTCAATAGCAGTGCTAAAGTGCGCAGAAGGCATCTACTGTTCAGCAGCACTGAAGAGTATTCTTTTTATTTTTACACATCACATGTATCCCAGCACCCAAGTCTTTAGTCTTCCTTTGAACTAAGGGACTGTCTCTATCCTAAGGAATACACAGTCAAGCATCAAAAACCAGGGACAAAAGATAATGCATGCAAGATTGAAGAGAAAAACAGTGAGAACATATTGTTCTGCAGGATGTACTGAGGTCTTTGCCAGTCAGCATCTCCATTTGTTTATTTTAACATCAGCACTCTGTGACTGAAGAAAGAAGTGTTCCAGTTTAATAGCTCTAGAAATTTAGCTGGAAATTTCTCCTCCCTCAACAAATAGATCAAAGGATGAGACAACCATTCCCACACTCCAAACAGGGATGTTTAAGCCTTCCCTTTGGACTAGTGCCAAACCTGGGAACATGCTACAGCAAAACTGCAAGATCCACAGCTCTAACTAGAGCTTATGCACACATGGAAATGGTCAAATGAGTGTTTCTTCTAAGAGTAATGACAGACTTCACCCTCTTAGTGAACATAGCTGTATGCCTCACACTAAGGAACATCTCACAGTCTCATAACCATCCTTCCATCCAAAACAGACAGCAAAAATTCTTGTTTAATTTATGCCAATGACATCAGCAACACAGAAGGCATTACCCACAGCTCTATTATGAGATAACTGGCAGATCCTTCTTCTGTAATTCTGGGACTTGAACTCAGTTTGTTTTGGAAACAGACTTAGAATTTTAATTACTACCCTTAAGGTCACTTCTTACAAAAGCTTCCCAAAAGCTTGCTTATAGAACTACCAGCAACATCTCACCTAAGCCATGAATGACTTTGTTCAGAGCAGGCTCTGTGACACCTTTCCTTCATAAACACTGAGATTAGAAAGCTGTGTTTGCAAATGTGGGAGAGAGGATTTTTGTTAGATGCCAGGTTTTCAAACTAAAGCCAAGCTGTTTGTAAGAATGCAAATAGCCACTGCCACACACGATATTCTCCATGGCTTATGTTTCATCCAGTATCATGCTGGTCATTAAAACTGATTTTGTGGAAATCCTTACAATCTTCACAGGCACTGAGCCCACAAAAAAAAGCTAAGAGCCCATCATATATTTATAGCACTGAAGATCCTCAGAAAGCACAACCACTCCATTTTTAGACTTCTATGTAAACAATTACACAAATTACTATATTTTCTGTGATTATCTGCATATAGTGAGAAGTAATGTTTAACATTTACTAGCTCTCTAATACTTGGAATTTACTGTTGTTTTAACACTTATTTGCCTATGCTCTTTTCTGTCCTAGGGTATGTTTGTACAATACAAAGAAATGTCAAAGGCCACGTCAACTTCTGTGCTGTTCAGACTCACTCCCAGCCCTCCAGATAGATGGAACAACTCTAACAGAGCAAGGCATTGCCATCTACATTTCAAGTGTTCATAGTAGTCCCCAGTATAACAGGCAAAAAATTAGAGCGCACATCCTCTTTGAGAGACATACAGAAGGGATACATCTTCAACAATCCTATTAGACTACAGGAATCAAAATTGCACCTGGTATTTTAAACTGCAACATGTTCTTTACTGCAATTTCCAATGGCTGCATTCATTTCACTAGTTTAACTACTGAAGCAATCCAGGCTCATGCAGCAACTCCTAAATTTCTACCTCCCTTTCTAAGCAAATACACGTTGCAGATTCTCTCACTTCCTTCCAGTCAACGTTTATCCTTTTTCTCACAGCTTAAATTTGAAGAAAAGACAAAACTTTAGATTATACAAGTTTCATGCAACTCCAGTTCCTTGTGACAAACACAGTTGCATCACTGCAGCAACACAATGGCTCTTTCAGGACAGTTTCTTGCACATCATGCACTTATGAAGTCTCCTAACTATAAAGTAATCATTTTAATTTCCCATCTGACAAAGGACATCCAATCTCAAGCTTTTGACTTATTTGCTTTGCCCAATTCGGATTAAAAAAAAAAAAAGACCAAGGTCATGGCTGAGAATCGGTGTTATGTTTCTATTACTTCGTCCTCACTACCCAACTGCAGGAAGGGAAAAAGCACAGAAAGGAGACTGCAAAGCATCTACAAATGACTTCATATAGCTAAATGATCTTCTTTGACAAAGCACTCTTAGACTCATAAGATGCAGGTCTATCTCAGCTGAAGAGTTTTCCAGAAGAGACTCATTTGTACCTGCTAATGCATTCTACAACAGCGCAAAAGCACTGACTGGCAGTGCAGCAACTTCAAAACTGAAGATTACCAGCATGACTCCATACAGCTTTAAACACCACTAAATTGCTTTCTCAAAACAGGAAGTTGAAAAGGATTGAGGAAGCTGACAGCTTATGGTTACCACTCCTACTACAAATGTTAACACACCAGAAACTTACACACAAGCCAGGAAAGACGCTGCAGTTCAAGTGAAAGAAAACAGTATATAACAAGTATATAAAAACAAGCCCAGAAGCTTTGATTCCAAAACAGCATTAAGAAGCCCAGGCACTGTGATTCAGCTGCACACAGTAGTATCGCCTTCCTTCAGCTGTCATTAGCCAGCTACAGCACAGCCAGCCTGAAGTTAAAAGCTCTACTGAACAGTTCCAGGAAGCAGCACAGAAAGGGCAGAATTTTTTGGAAAGCCTACTGTCACGGCAAGCTCAGTTGATAATGTCAAACAATGGAGCAAGTTGTAGCACATTGCACTGGGATACAGCCAAGTCAGAAGAAGCTTTGAAGGAGAAGGACACAACACTGAGGTAGGAACAGAATATCTGCACAGGGATTACCTCACATCTCCCAGTGCATTAAAATACAAAAGGCTGATTGCTACAGGCATGTGATCAGAGGCCAAGGTTCTAACTGGGAAGAAAGGAGGAGGACTTTTGTAGTAATATCTTTCTAATGCTCCAGAGCAAGAGGGGAAGGGAAAGCATGCAGATGAACATGAAGTCACAGATCTGAATTAGAAAGAAGATGGCAAGTGGAAGGAACTCAAGTTAAAGCTCATTTATTTTAGCCATGTTGGCTTTAAGGGAAAGCCAGAAGGTACATCAGAGGCGATGAGACAAAAGAGCAGACAATGTTGCAGACACAAGTATAATTGTGAAAGTAACCTGAAGGATGCAAAGGAAAAGTAGAAATCTAATGCCAGATCATTAAGAAAGTCCCTTCAAATATAGTAAGGAAATGTCACAAGAAAAAGCTAATAAAAATAAATACATTAGAAGACAATAATAGTGGGCAATCTTGGAAATAGACAATTAGAATGCAGCGTCAAACTAAACCCATTCAGATTAATATGAAACTTTCAGGAGATCTTAAACTCTGTCATCTTGTTTGGACCAATTCAAGTAAGTTTAAAGAAGATGGACTTTGAATAAACAGTTACAGGTAAAGATCTGAAGAGAATCTCAGGATGTAAAGAGAAAAAAAAAAAAATCCCAGGAACATTCTTGCAGGTATCTGTCCAACAGGTTTCCTCTTTCGTCCTACCTCACCCCTGCAAAATTCCTATCTTGCAGTTGTAACTGAGCCTGTAATTACTAATTGGCTAGTGTACTTAACTACCATTTCTAGTTTTGAGTGATGCAGGAGTTAAAGCAAAGTCCAGGTCTCTCAAAAATACAGATATGAATAAGTGATTTAGCAAACCCACTAAGCCTTCAATTAAGAGGTGCACATCTCAACTATGTGTGACATATTAAGGCATGGACCCTAGGGTCCCTGTTAGGGTGCCATTTGTGGTATATTAATATTAAGGCACTGACTCTGAGTGGTGACTGAAAACGCTTTATTGAGCTGCTGTGAGGTTTATATATAGCAGCTTGTTATCAAGTAGTAATTTTTCATTCTAGCAGTCATATTTTATCAGTTACTTTCCCAGCCTAAAACCTACCAACTAAACATCTGCTATCTGCATAAATGCCAGGTGTCTTACTTGCTTCTGCTAGATCTTGTTCCCAGTGCTGTTCACTGCTCCCACGGCTTCATTCCAAAAGTACCAATGTATCTTTCTCCCAAAGTCAATCCTCATCTGCAGAGCTTAACAGTTCTGCTCTCTGTGTCCTCACAACTACAATGTGATTTTCAAGTAGAATTGAGAGTATTCAGAGAGGCTAAAAAGAGCGATTAGGAACACAACTATCTTGCTGCCACCAGCAATTAAAGATAGTTAGCTATGCCCTGGCTAGCTGCTGAAAATTACAGCCATTATTTCCTCATCTCAAAATAACCTGTTGCTGTCTGAAGGGACAGTTGTAGAACGGGAAATGGGGCCTTAGGAATCTTGGGAGACTACCACCACCATGTACCACCCTCCCTACAACTGTCACACAAAATCCATACAACTGTCCATGGATTGAGAACCTTCTTGGAAGAAATTTGTTAGAGCTCACATGCCCTAACACGGTATTGCTGATATGTGCATGGAATAGAGAAAATCTGAAAAGTTCAATGTCCTATGTTCAATGCCTGTTCCAAAATAAAATTCTGCTTAATGACTAGGCTTGAGAACTCTACCAACAACTACAAGAAGCAGAAGTGTGAATCATGCCTAAACAAGACACAGTTATTTAAATAAATTTTAGGAATACAATTAAAATAAAGAAAATTCATTCTGAAACTGTTAAAACATCCAAACATTAAGGAGGTCTAAAAGTCAAATACCACACAAGTAGTAAGAAGTTTAAGATGTTCTTCCTTAGGACTCTTTCTTTCTCAAATATTTATTTCACCACAAACATGGATACCTCAAAGGCATTAATCCAAGGAAGTATTATTTGATGTTACTAGGTTTTTCACTTGATAAACTAGTAACTTCTGCAGTCCTTCATTCTCCCACATGCCTCTTTTCACATTATCTTCCTAGTCTGAGAAAACATTATCTGAATTTGGTTAAAAAAACAATAACTGATTTAATGAGATCGACATTTAATCTGCCACAAAATGAAAAGCATCAATTTCTTTTTTACTCAGGTCACAAGGCAGAAATTGATCAAAACCTGTCCAGTTTCCAAGAGGTCTAAACCACACTAATACAATGAAGTTTTATCAGTTGAAGATGAAATGCTGCAGTGTAATTTCAGCAAAGAGTTTCACTCAGGTGCAGCCCTACCCTAAACACTCACCCCATACTTCACTAGCTCACTATGACAAACTTCAGTGTTCCAGAACAAAGTCAGTGCTCAAGGGACATTAAGCAATATGAGATGAAAGACAGTCATTACAGGTGACAGTCATGTTTATTACTTGCGCCTCAAAACAACCAGTTAGCCAACTTACTGCAATGGATGGCTAGAATGTTAAACTGTCAAAATTAGGTGAAAATTTAATAGAAATAGATGCTGAGTGAGTGCATATAATAGCAGAAGTGCTCGCCTTTGACTTTAACTAAACAGGACATACAATCAGTCTGAGGTCTTCAAAAACACTGACTACTTTGAACTGCTAAGATTAATATAAACAAGACACCAATAATTCCACTTTATACACACGGAAGCTGCCTTTTGTTTGTAAATAAACTCAGTCACCTGTTGGCTGTTTCAGCCATACCAAGGACACTTTAGATTGTGGCCACATGAAAACATGGGTAGGTGCTAGGCCACTGTCATTTAAAAAGGACTCAGCTGGTTCTCAAATTTGCTGAGGATTAAACATTCAAAACAGACACATAGCAAGCCCTATATTCTCTTACACACACACACCGCATTTAAATTTTGAAAGGAAAATAGCACTGTTACGTTTTCTGACATTTAAGAGAAAGCTTCTCAGCAAGCTTGACACCACAAAGCAAGCTACAGTGGATTCTGAGCACGTTAACTAATTACAGTAATTGTCCACGTGTGCACACTTATCTTGCAATGAATTTGAGAGAACTCACTCATTAAAAGCAGCACAGCAAGTGCATTGTTACCAGGCTGCCTCCAATGTGCTCCACGTCCACACCCAACCTCACCCAGCCAGTCAGGCCAGGAGCTGNTCTTGACCCCCAATGTGGTTCAAGAACAGCTAAATAGGAACACTCATAAGATAAATTACCAAAGCCACTGGTACCTTCTTGAGGAAGTAATTAGCAGCCCTGAAGTCCCAAGGCAACAGGGTACAACATAGTACCTATTAGCAACCTTCACTACCAGATTAGGAGGAAGCTTCAACACAGTAACACAGATTTAGAAGAATGCAGCCAAGAAATTCAACCTTAATTCACAGCCATATTTTTAGTAATTTACCATATGATTTGAAGATTGTTTCACATGCCAAACTGTTGGAAACAAAACATACTTGGACTTAACTAACCACAGCAGAGAAAAACTAACAAGCAATTATAGAAACAGTCACAAAGTTCACTATACCACAGTGCTGCTTTTAATAGCTGATGTTGCTTCTAAAGCAGCAGCATCAAAGGTTTTATTCATTTATTAGTAATTTAGGCTGGTTCTGCCTAGAAGCATTTAAAAATTCTAACCTAAAAATTAGCTGATCAACTCCAAAATGCAGATTTAAAAAAAAAAAAAAGCAAGTATAAATTCAAGTATAAATTAAAAGCAGGATTCAACTGTGACATCTTAAATTCAAACTTCACAGGCACTAATTTCATGTGAGCACTAAATGTAAAACAATGTAATTTTAGCAGCGGAAAAAAAATATTTCTTCTGCTATTACAAGGCTGTGGAGAATTTCATAATGGGGTATAGAAATACATGGGCTAAAAAAATTTTACACAAACCAGAGAGAAGAACAGATACAATAAGTACCCTTTGTCCTCTATTACCTCCCACAGCAGGCCCCTCCTAAAATCAAAAGGCAAATCTAGGCTTCTCCATGTAGACAATCAAAACAGGCTAGATTAATCCATTTCTTACAGACAAACTATGATTCAAATCTAGTTTATTTTCAGATGAGGATTCCTCAGCTGGTAAATGGTCTACAGTGGCATAATCCCATAGTTAAGATGAGATTTGGAGTTAAGCAGCAGTGATCCAAATCCATTTGAACCTGAAGAGTTCACACGAGCTTTTAATTTCATCAAATACATTCACTCTTTTGGTTGATTCAATTCCTTTTGAGCAACTCCACATAACCAAGGCCTTAAAAGCAGGATCTTTTGAGCAACCTCACAGAAGCAAGGCCTTAAATTAGGATCTTAATTAAAGTTTAAGAGAAATCCACTTAACTCATATAATTAATCCTATTTTCACAGGGTTGTTTCTTTCTGATTGCTCCACTGGCCCTCTGAAAACTTCCAACTTCATTTAGAACATTATCATCCANCATAGTTTCATAATCAAGGTTGGAAGGGACCTTTCAGATCATCAAGTCCAACCATCAGCCCAACTCTGACAAGCCTCATACCAGGACAGGGACTTGAACCCCTGACCCTCAGATTGGGAGTCTGATGCTCTCCCAACTGAGCTATACATCCAGGTTGTTTCTTTCTGATTGCTCCACTGGCCCTCTGAAAGCTTCCAACTTCATTTAGAACATTATCATCCAGTCATCAAACAAATACAAAATCATCCTACCTTCATAGGAAAAAAAAAAAGTTTTAGAGTATTCAGTGCCTCAAAAGCTGAGTTACAGTGTTCAGAAGATACAGGAGTTTTGATTTCCATTTCTACAGAACAGTTTAAAAAAAAAACCAAAAAACCAGTCAATCTAGCCAAACTAGATTTACCATTAAGTCGATATTAAACTACAGTATGAAGAAATTAAGGGGTTTTTTTAAATTACACAGTTATATGTCTCAATATGTACAACAAAAGTTTTAACAACTGCTTTTTTCTAGGTGTGTGCTTCTGTGTCTCAGCCCTGAGATTAAAATTTTATGATAGTTGCTGAAAGATAAGCAAAGAAATGAAGATATGTAAAAGAAAGGATTTGAGTTCTGAGGCCTATAGCTTGCCCAGAAACATGACTGAAAAGTCACAACAGGCCACTTAATGTGCCAAACACTTGACACCAGCAAGGGCAGTGTTGAGTGAGCTGTGCCACCTGCCCATGTGCATCCAAAACTACAAAAACATACAGCATTTATGCCATCAGTGTCACCATACACTTCATTGTAATGCCAACTTTCACTAAAAAGTTGCATTATGTTGCTCATAATATAGGATTAATGCATAAAATCCATGCATGTATACATCAATTGGCAGTAGAATTCACGATATTCATAAATTTCACCAAATTTACTGTTTAAATTTGGTACATTCCATTTTTCTCAAGTTTACAGGGCATAAACACAGAAATAAAAGTAGCTTCTCTGCAAAAATTTGTCACCTGGAAGATGATGACTTGTAGTAATTAAGTAGGTGCATGTGGGATGAGAATAAATTTATGCTTTCACACTTCTCCAGTGGATTGGGCTGGGCGGCAGGTAAATGACTTCTCCAAGGAAGTGCACACATTGCCTCCTCCCTGAGCAACCAAAACATTACTCGTGAATGGAAACATTTCAGTGTTTTCAAAGGTGTTTCTAACTCTGGGAGAGGTTTTGTTGGTTTTGTTTTTTTAAAAAGAACCAAAATTGGTTATGCTTTTACTCCCTGGTCGCGCTTCCCTGGCATGTCTCTGTTGACACTGTGCTCCTCCCCACTGTTTCTTCTGCAGCTTCAACGCTCAACTGGTGCCAGGAACAAACTTTGAAAAAACAGCTGGAGACCGGTATGACCGTGACAGAGAGCAAACCCTCTTGGTTCTCGGCAGAAGATCATACAAGTGGAATAAAGAAAAAGTGAGCAGTCACCTGCAGATGATTCTGCAGAAGCAAGAGGCTAAGCAGTCCTGTTAAGAGAGGGACAGCCTAAGGTAAACTGCAGTCCTGCGCTATTAGCAATAAATGAAGACACCTGAGGACAAAACATTTATAAGATGAAGCTGTTACATCTCCTGCCTTCAGAACTGAAGGGCATCAAGGCCGAAAACATACTCGATACACGCCTGGAGAAGCACGATGGTACCCGCAGGCGAATTCTGCGCTACCTTAGAACATTTCCACGGGTTTCCCCAACGCCTCCGCACCTTCTGATCTGCTGAAAACACCCACGGGGGAACCGGAGCCCGCTTCGTTCTCCCCCACAAACGAAGTGACCCCACGCAACTCTCCCACCCACCACTCGCCGCTGCAGGGCTTCCGAGAAGCAGAAGAAATCAAAAAGCCCATCCCCAGCAGGTCCCGAACGGCCAGTTCCGCCATCCAGCCCCGGGGTGGGTCGAGGGACGAGGCCGTCTCTCCACACAAAGCTCCCTACCCGACACCGGGCGCCCCTCCGGGTGCGGCCCCCTCCTCCTCGGGGTAGAAGAGGGCGGAGAAGAAGGCAGGAATCCCCACACACCACCCCTACACTGGCCGTCTCCTCACCAGTCG
>VZTY01032525.1:42529-82220 GCA_013400935.1 Turnix velox
CTTCACCAGCGTCGCATCTTCCAGGAGGCTGTTTCCCCCTTCACCGGCTGCTCCTCCGCCGGGTTCCTCGGCTGGAGGCGGCCGCCGGGCGGCGGCCCTGGGGCTGAGGCAGCGGCTGTCGGGCGGGGAGGCGGCGGCGGCGAGGGGGGGGGACGGGGAGGCCCCGCCGCTCAGCAGGCGCTTGGGGCTGGCAGCGGCGCTCAGGGCGCCGTGGCTATTGCGGAGCTGCTCGTTCTGCTTCTCCAGCTTCTTCACCAGCTCCTGCAGCTTCCGCACCTCCGCGTCCGCGCTCACGCCCAAGCCGCCGTCTTCCATGGCTCACGGCAGCCGAAAGGGGCGGCTGCGTGGAGCAGGGGAAGGCGGCCCGCGCTGCCCCGTCTTACACGGCCCGGCGGCCGGCTGCGAGGCAGGGCTGTGGCGCGGCGGGGCGGGACAGACGTCTGTACGCGTATCCGGCTGCCGCCATCTTAGCAGCTGCCTCTGCCTCCGCCCGTCGCCCTGACGTCATGGGCGTGAGGAAGCGTCACCACTGATCCCTCTGCCGGGGGTGGGGTGAGGGAGGCTGGCCCCTGAGTAGTCGTTGGCGTTGGGCCGCGCCGGGACAAAAAGCCGCCCACGGCGTGCCAAATGCTTTGAAGCATACGGAGGTGCGCCCCAGGCCAGCTTCAGGATTGGCTTGGCCAGCAGGACTACATCTAGAATATTGTGTCCAGTTCTGGTCCCCTCAGGTCGGGAAGGACAGGGAGCTGCTTGAGAGGGCACAGCGCAGAGCAACAAGGATGATGAAGGGATTGGCCCATCTCCCTTACGAGGAACAGCTGAGGGAACTGGGTATGTTTAGCTTGGAAAAGAGGAGACTGAAGGGCAACCTCATTAATGTTCATAAATATGTCAAGGGTGAGTGTCAGGAAGGATGGAACCAGGCTTTTCTCAGTGACCTGCAATGATAGGATAAGGAGAAATGGGTATGAGCTGGAACATAGAAGGTTCCAGAGAAACTTAAGAAAAAGTTTTTTCATGATGATGGTAACAGACCACTGGAACAGACTGCCCAGAGAGGTTGTGGGGTCTCCTTCTCTGGAGACATTCAATACCCATCTGGATGAGTTCCTGTATGACCTGGTCTAGGTGTTCCTGCTCTGGCAGGGGGATTGGACTAGATAATCTTTTGAGGTCCCTTTCAATCCCTGATACTCTGATTTTGTGTGACTAGGGCTGTGATTGCCTTGCTGGTGAAGGCCTTGCCTTGAGCGCTGTCTGTGTCTAGTTGTGGGCCCTTTGCCACAAGAAAGACACTGAGGTGCTGGACTGGATCCTGAGAAGGGCAAAGAAGCTGGCAGGAGTCTGGGGAACAACTCTTATGAGTAGCAGCTGAGGGAGCTGGGAGAGTTCATCTAAGAGAAAAGAAGGTTGAGGGGGGCCTTATTGCTCTCATCAATACCTAAAAGGAGGTTGTAGGGAGGTGCAGGTTGGTCTCTTCTCCCAAGGAGCAGGTGATGGGACAAGAAGAAACATACCCAGGTTGTGCCAGGGGAGGTTTTCAGTAGGTTTTAGGAAAAATTTATACCCTGAAAGGGTTATCAAGAAGTGGAACAGGCTGCTCGGTGATGTTATTGAGTCACTATCCCTGGAGGTATTTAAGAGATGTAGATGTGGTGCTGAGAGACATAGTTTAGTGTTGGTTTTGTTCATGTTAGGGTAATGGTTGGACCTGAATCTTAAAGGTCTCTTCCATCCTATATGATTCTATGATTGTGTGGTCCATATGGCTAGCATCTTGGGTACTGTTTGTGAGAGGCATGTGAACTATTTCCCTGGATATTGCTCGAGTCTTTCATGTTTTATAAATACACATATATTAATAGAAAAATTGTCAAGAAATGGCTGTCTGTGGTGAGATTCTTACAACCTTTCTGTTATTAAAGCATTTTGTTAGTTGTATTCATCTTATATTGTAGAAATATAACTTTATTTTATTAGCATGTATTCATTATCTGCTAGCGAAACAGCTTTTTATCAGCAGCAAGCTTTACCATAGGTTTTGTGTAATTATCATAATCAAATTGTTAGACATTTGTCTCATGTGCTGAGACCTTTGGGGTCATTGGTACCATGTTAATAACCATCAGTGATGACCCTTGGAGATTGGTCTAGTGACCAGTTTGTAAACCCTGATTGTTCTCCCTGAAGTCTATGTCATTTGGTACCACATCAAGTGCCTTAAGGGAAAACAGGTATATTCAATGAGCACAGTTACTTTAGTAGCAGCACATGCAGTCAGAGGAAGGCAAGTGAAGTGATAAAAGGGATTTTGACAATTTCTGTGTCATGGATTACTTTTGGTGACAATGCTGGTAATTCAGTGGTTGGTAGGTGTGATGGTGGTCTTTAACCTCTGCAGGGAAGTTTAGTACCACTTGGAGGAGTCTGATCCTTTCTGTTCTGCAGCTGCTAGGATCAGGATGGAGCTGGTGGCTGGGGCTGGGAGAGGGACAGAGTGTGAAGTGGGACTGTGACAAAGGGCTCTGGTGGAGGGCACAGGCAGACAGCACGGAGAAAGACTGGGATCAGGAAAAGCCCTGGGCTTCTGGGAGTTGCTGAGTCAAACTGCAGCTGTTCCTGGTGGTTATGTCAAGTTTACGGGCCTCCTCTGTCACATAATGGGACAACTCTGAGAGCTCCCAAGCACTGCCTGTATTCCGCCTCTCCTCCCTCTTCCTCTTCTCAAACCCCTTTTATTGTATCTGTCCCCTGCTTTCCCTACACCAACACTTCTGTCCCCTGCTGACACCATTGCTTTGCTGCCTGCAGCTCTAGCAATTATTTCTCCCTGCAGCATCCAGTCTGCATATGTGTGTGGATGAGGGAGAGTGAGGAAAGTGAGAAAAGTGTGTGGAAACTGAATAGTTTGCTATTTTTGCAAATAGTAAAGTTCCAATGAACAAAGGGGGTCACTGGTAAATAGTCTGTGCATGAATGGCAAGGACCCTGATTCTGGTTTCTCAGTCACTCCTGTGCTGCCAGTGCCCTTCTCATATTTCATGAACCGGGGAGCAGGAAGGCTTGGTCAAAAAGCCTCCCATTAAAAATCAGGTCAATAAAGGGTTTCTGTGAACTCGGCCATCAGATTCCAAGCTCGAGCTGGCCAGATGTGAGAGACCGCACCCAAGCAGAGGCCCTGGGGAATTATACACAAAGAGCATTAATTGGTAATAATGCTGCAAAACAGAGAGAAGTTTCTCTGTGTGCAGAATCAGACCTGTTGCAGATTATTTTCTGAGCAGCTGCAGCTTGTGCCTGTGGTGTTTTTCCCACACACATTGAGAGGGCAGGGAAAAGCAGTGTCTATTTCTACAGCAGTATTTTCCACATGTCTACTTGCCTGGGCACTTCCCTGCTCTGTCTTGGGGCATGTTCTTAACTTGGTCAATGAAAGGGAATGAGGAGCACTCCCTCCAAAGGAAAAAAAGCCTGGGCAAGGCTCCCATGTCACTCACATAATGCAGCACACATCCCTCTGACAAGCCATTCCTGAAAAAAAGGCTCCCAGGAGTTTTGTTGTGGTGACCTTTGAGCTCTCCAGCATGGACAACCCTGTGGTTAGTCTCTCATGGCTAGAATTTGCTGCATTGTTGGGTTTACATCTGGCAAAGCTGTTAGAATCTAACTCTGAAACTGCTTTTTATTTTAGAATTGTCACCTGGGAGAACAAAAGATCGCTGGGGGAAGAATACACTAAGATGGCCAGATGCAGTGGGGAGTTAACGTTTGTAGCAAATATTTAACTTAATGCCTGGAGAAATTAACTGATTTTTAGACAGCTTGGTTTAGTCTCCCACAGATGGTTGTTGCCTGCCAGACTTCTCAAAGGAAGTGTCCAGCAGATCCAAACATGTTTGTGCTATGCAGAGTTTATTTAAGTTTTTGACAAAATAGAAAATATCATTAGTAATTACAATGTATGGTGAGCATGAATGTTGCATGCACAGTGGAGTAGGTATGTTTTTCATAATGTGTCCCTTTAAGGAGTAATTTCAAAACTGTTCTACTGAGAGAACCAACACTGTAACTTCAATTATTTATAAGAGACATTTATGAGTATGTCTGGTGTCATCAGCATTGGGACAACAGGTTTAGCCCTTTAGGTTAGATTTAGGTTATTTGGAAGCACGAAAATGCAGTCATGTATTTGCACACAGCTTCAGTAACTGTCAGAGAACCACAATAATGAATAGTTTGAGTTGGATGGGATGTTTAAATGCCATCTAGTCCAAGTACCCTGTAATGACCAGGAACATCTTCAACTAGATCAGGTTGCTCTGAGCCTCATCAAACCTGACCTTGAATGTTTTTGGGGATGAAGCATCTACTACCTCTCTGAGCAACCTGGGGCAGTGCTTTACCACTCTCACTGTAAAGTATTTCTTCTATCTAGTTTAAATCTTCCCTCTTTTAGTTTAAAACCATTACCCTTTGTCCTTTTCCAGCAGGCCCTGCTGAAAAGTTTGTCTCTATCTTTCTTCTAGGCCCCCTTTAAGTACTGAAAGGATGCTACAGGGTCTCTGTGGAGCTTACTACAGGCTGAACAGCCCCAACTTTCTCAGCCTGTCCTCACAGGAGAGGTGCTTCAGCCCTCTGTAACTTTTGTGGTGTTTTCTGAACCCACTCTAAAAGGTCCATGTCATTCCTCTGCTGAGGACTTCCAAGCTCCTGAGTTTCTGTTCTTTATAAACTGTGAATAGCAGTTAGCTTTGTATAGATATTTGCTGGAAAATAGACTTAAAGTTTCTTATAAAGGTGTTTACTACTGACATTATCATAGGTGAGAGTGACTCACATTCAGTACATCAGTCTTTTTACCAAGTTACAAGCCTGCCTGAAAGGCAGTCAAGATTCCAGTTAAGTTCTGACATTGAAAGTACATCTGTCTTTGGTATCATCAATAATAAAATATAGCTATTAGGCACTTCATTTTTTGCACAGGAAAAATAAAATCTTAACAGTTCAACCACAGCCATCTTTAAACATGTATTTTATGGTCCAAATCTGGAGCAAAAGCAATCCTAGGTTACCACACAAACTGAGTTTTAATCAGGGTGGCATTCATGGCATGCCATATGGATAGAAAATGTATGAACATCTATATCCTTTGGCCTTTATAACGTGTATAACTATTTTAGACTGACTCTTCTCAAAGATTATAATCACAATTGAGCATTAAAGTGTTCATATTGCAGAAACACAGAATGGCTGAGGTTGTAAGTGTTCTCCAGAAGTCATGTACACCAGCAGAGAGAATCACCTCCCTTGAGGATTCCATATACCTTCTTTGCAGCAAGGGAATGTTCCTGAGTCATGTTCAATGTGGTAGGCCACCAGGACCTTCCGTATCCCTCTCTACAAAGCTGCTTTCCAACATGAATTGTTTGATGAAATTGTTCCTCTTCAGGTGCAAGCCTTTGCTCTTATTGAAGTTTGTGAGGTTCCTGTCAGCCCATTTCTCCAGTCTGATGAGGTCTCTCTGGATGACAGGAGAACCCTCTGGTGTGACGGCCACTTTTTGCAGTTTGGTGTCATCAGTAAATTTGCTGAGCGTACACTTTGCCCCATCATCTATGTCATTCTTGAAGATGTTAAACATGAGTGAACCAGGTATGCTAGGGTACACTGCTAGTCCAACTTGACTTTGTGCTACTGACCACTACCTTCTGGGACTGAATCACAGCAGACACCCCACACTATACTTGAATAGTCACACTAAGTTTATTGTTATGGTATCTTTGTACCCTCCACCATCCTTATGATGTTTTACTTCTTGGCCTTTTTGCATATCTGCATGTACAGTTAATTAACAAGTGCAAATCCAGTTTTGCCTGGGAGCTAGCTATTTTGTGTTTATTGATCACTTGCAAATAACTTGATTGTTCTTTAGAAACCTGCTGAGCCAAATGTACTTAAATGTACTTAATGTGGTGAGACTTCAGTGAGTCAGAATGGTGGGGAAAGGTTTTTTTGTTGTGAAGAAGATTCATAATACATGTTCATTTGCAGGCTGCAGTGATTGCATTCACTTGGGTAACTCAGTGAAACATTATACATCTCCACCCTCATGAAACAATCTTCTGTTCTAACATGCAAAAAACCGTTTCTGAATTTACTGAGAACTCTCCTGACACGCCTTTATTAATAAGCCAGTGCTGGAAGGAAAAATACTTAATTTGGCTCAAGAGATTCTGAAAACATCATTCCCTATGCACTTTTTTAAAAGGAAAAAGCACCAGATCTTCTTCAGAATGTAAAATAATTGAAAAACAAGCAACTTTCAAACATGTTGGAAGCTTGAAATGCTGCATTTATGTGCACGCAGGAAAAGCCAGTATGTTTTAAATATCTCTTTGGTTAGATTTTCATGAAAGTTTGCAACCAAAGAGGGCATACTGATAGCATAGAGCAAAGTTTGCCATTAAATTAGATTTATGCTCAATTGATTAATTAATGGCTGCACTAATGAGCATTTTATAAGGCTTTGCTTTGGTCTGGAGGCAGTATGCTAATAGAAGCAAAAAAATTAAGGTTTAATTCATGAAAGGAAAATGTGTGGCCAATTTTAAAGTTAGTTTTAACAGAAATTCTGCATGCAAGCAAAAGTATTTTCAAAGAAACCACAGATATTACCGCCATTCTTGAGCGGTCTCCGTCGCCATCTAGCGATACCCCATTCTTCATGAACCAGGACTTCCCAGGGTTGGACGCTAGCTGCTTTGCCAGCCTCTTTAAGAAGACTTGATGTCCTCTTCGGTCACGGCTCTGGAGGCTCCGGGTTCACTCCAGAGGAGGTGTGCGGAGAGTTTCTGGTGGGATGGCCCCTGCTTTGACCTGTGCTTTGTCTTCGGTGTCCTCCTTGCCTAGATTTTGGGAGCACCTGGAGAGAAACCTTTTTTGACAGTGGAAGAAATTATTTGAATTTGGAGGATGCCATAAAGTAAATCTTAGCATAGCATGTCGCAACATTTGCTGTTCTTCTCTTCAGTGTTAACATCAGCATCTTCTCTTCAATGTTATTTATCAAAGCCCCAAGTTTTGGTTTTTGTTTTTTTTTTTATCCTGCATTTTTGTACAGTATGGTTTTTTTAGTATATCAAATGAGGGCTGATTTTACCCAACAGTGGTAAAACAACATGCAATGCATTAGATTGAGCAAAACATTCCTGCTCACATTTCTGCTTCTTCAAGTGCCATTCACTCTGTGGTCTCCTGCTGGCCAACTAAACCAACTAGCTCCAGGGAAGAGCTGAGTTAGCTGCTGCAGTCTGTCAGCAGGATGAGCAAAAGGAAAGGCCCTGCAGGGAAATCAAAAGAAAATTCAAATTAATTTGTTTCCCAGAGCATGTTTCTCAGTGCCTAATTAAGTGCATACCTTCTTGCTGAAGTCTACGAGAACTGTCATTAAATTTCCTGCTGCAAGAATATTATAGAGTTTGTGAATGCGACACAAATTAGGAAAATATTGGTTAGAAACCATGATGGATTGTGACAGCACCCTATGCAGGGAGAATGGGCACGAGACCCCTGGAATGGGTTGCAGACAAATGGCCCTCTCATGGTGGCTCTCAACAAAGCCATAGGAAAATATTCTCATCTTGAAATGAAAGGTCACTCCCTGTAAGTCAGCAGATTTCGTGCAAGGATATCTTCCCCCCTGCCTTTGTAGGTAGATCTCGATGAATGATTTAGTGGAAAAAAAAATTAAGACAGATTTGTTCTATTATTTTTCTATGGAATTACTTGCTTCCCTCCCAATATTGTTACCAAATTCACCAATCAGACTGAATAACTAGGATTTTTTTTTTCTTTTCAGTTATGCCTTATTGATTGCAACAGCAAAATACACAGGACAAATAATATGTACTTATTTTCCTGTATTTCTGCTTTCGTTTACAGACATTTTAAAGACTGTTAATAATTTGTTTAAAAGAGAAGGTGATAAAATGATTTCATTAACCATACTCCTTTGTATTTCCTGTTTCTTTAATTATCCCCCTTGGCTTTTAAGATCTTTGGTTGGAGCAATGATTGGACTTCTGTTTACTTGTGTTATTGAGTGTTACCAGTATATCTAATCGTACTTGTCCATGGGAAGCCAAGCTCTGCTTAATCTAAGTAGATGAAATATCAGTTTAAAATCATTAGTATTATGCAGTCAATTTAAAGTATGAGCATTTATTGAGCCAGAATAGTTCAATGGATGACTGTGGAAGGCAACTGGACTTTGTTTAAGCCAGTGCTCTAGAAATTGCCTTAAGTATGTATCCCAAAGGGAAAAAATATAGGAAATAACTCCATTTGGAGTTATTACTTACATTACTTACACAGTAAGCAAGGGCTCAATTAATAGAAGTCTGTTGCAATGAAGGCAAGGGCCTTAGAGATTAGAAAGAACTTCTTCGGTAAGAACAGAGAAATCCTTAATAGCAGGTGTTACAAGGAAGAGAAAAAGCAAAAACATCTTGCTGGACAGAAGATGTGTAGAAAGGTGAGAATACCTTTAGTCAAGACTAGGTAAATGCTGCAAAAGAAAATCAAGTAAATAGTAAGAGGTACTTAGGCTATACAAACAACGAAAAAGAAGTGGTGACCTTATAGACGTGGTTGCAATTAAGGATAATTAGGTCCCACCCAATACCTGAATATTTGGCTCAGTGTCAGTAATGATAATGACAGTACGCAGGGGCAAAGCCAAGGATGTTAATGAGAATGGATGTGGGAAGAAAAATGCAGTGAAACCGAAGGGCAAAGAGCTCAGCTCTCAAGGTTGCCCAGTAACTGAGAGAATACAGCCCATGGTAAGAGGTTCATTGCATTTACTAAAACAGATGGCAATACCATGGATGCAAAAAAATCTAAAAGTGATGTTGTGAGCTTTAAGGATAAATGTGTATTAGGGTGATCTCACTTGCCCACAAGGACTGAATATTTTTGGGAAAAAATAAAAGGATAAAAGTACACAAAAATGGGAGAAATGGTTACTGTGCTGCATTAACTTGTTATTTTTCTTCACTAAGATATATAATATTTGCAATCAAGCAAATCAGAATCAGAATATGTTGAGCAGCAAGGCACCTTCAAAGGCTATCCAGTCCAACCCCTTGCATCTTGCACTAGATCAGGTTGCTCAGAGACTCATCCCTGAGTATCTCCAGGGATCTCCAGGGGCCTCCCCTACTTCTCTGGGAAACCTGTTCCATTGCCTCACCACCCTCATGGTGGAGAACTTCTTCCTGATGTCTAATCTAAACCTGCCCTGCTCTAGTTTAAATGGTTGTCCTATTGCTGCTTGCCCTATCCATACAGATGCGAGTAAAGTGACAGATGTGGTGTTACATGGAAACCAGAAGGAAGAAAGCAACACAAGAGCAAGAGCAATGACTGTGCCTAAAGCAGACTGCTCAGTCTATAGATGATTTGTGTAACTGCATTTACAATTTCTGTTAATTATTACGTCCAAAGAATAGAAACTACTAATGAAATCCACAGGTGACAGAAAGAAGACACCTGGCATGCACAGTAGACTTAGAGACTACAAAGAATTTCTTCAGAAGTACAAGTCCATCAGCTGCTGACAAAAGCTTAAGAGAAAGGCCTGGCTGGTTTAGTCAATTGTCACAGGGTGTCTAAAGAAATCATAATGAAAATGTGTCTATAGGTGCTTTATTTCAAGTAGGTTAAAGGGAAGTACTGAAGTTGTGGTCTTACACAAGACACTCAGAACAACTCTGTCACAGTAAAGAAAGATAAATACATAATGGGAGAAGTTCATGAAAGAGGTCCTTAAAATGGCCAAGGAAATACCAATCAGAAGGTTGGAGCACCTCTTTTATGAGAACAGGCTGAAGGGTTGTTCAGCCTGGAGAAGGCTCAGGGGGGACCTCATAGTAGCTTATCAGTACCTGAAGGGGGCTACAGAAAGGCAGGGGTAGGACTGTTTAACAGGATATGTGATGGCAGGACTAGGAATAATGGATGTAAATTGGAAGAAGGGAGATTCAGGCTAGACATAAGAAAGAAATTCTTTACAGTGGGGGTGGTGAGACACTGGAACAGGTTGCCCAGAGAGGTTGTGGATGCCCCCTCTCTGGAGGTGTTTATGGACAGGATGGACAAGGCACTGAGCAATGTGATCTAATGGAAGGTGTCCCTGCCTATGGCAGGGGGGTTGGAACTAGATGATCTTCCAATACAAACCATTCTGTGATTCTAAATAGGCCAGAAAGTGTCTTATTTAGCTCAGCAATATATAAACTGTCATGGGAAACCCCTTTATTGAGAGCTTGAGAATAACAAGCCAGACACAACAGGTACACTTTATTGTAAGTTACCTTTAGTGTGGATCCTTTTCTGTAAATATCACTAGGCCCTTGCAGTACTGTACTTTATACCCATGAAAATAAACTGATTTTATCATTTCTGGCTTGAAACAGTCTTTGGAGTGTGCCAATGAGCTGTGACCTTCTAAAACCCTTTGTTGCTGTGTGGAAAGGCTGAGTCACGCATTTTGAGGGATCTGTGGAGGATCCAAAATCAAAAGAATAGATGGGACAGGGATTTGGATAATAAGGCAATGGAATTGGTTGCTCAGAGAGGTGGTTGAGGCCCTATCCCTGGAAGTATTCAAGCCCAGGCTTGATGAGGCTCTGAGCAGCCTGATCTACTGCAGGGTGTCAGTGGTGCTCTGGAGCTATGAACAAAGATTAGGCCTCCTCTAGGAGATGGAAGCTGCCACAGGCTGAAGCAGCTGCACCAACACTCTTGCCCTCATCACAACCAAGCCCCCACATCAGGGCATGGTAGGATGCTCATGTCTGGTGTGATGACATTTTGCACTTCCTTTTTAACAGGTCTGAGCCTGCTCCAGCCCTGCACAATCCTTAAAGTTCAGAAAGCCCTACATAAAAGATAAGCTATATTCAGATCTCAAAAGATGTGCCAAAATGAGAAAAGTCAACCCTTGGTGGAAAGTTCCGAGCAGAGGGAAAATTCAAAGGCCTCTTATTTTTAACCAAGAACGTAGCAGTTTGTCTGTATTTCCCAGCTCAAACAATGCTGCAGGCTGGCCAGAGTGAGATATTTTCTATGGGCTCAGTTCCTACTATTGTTTCTCAGCCAAATGTGAGGCCAGATAGTAATGGGTCAGCCCACTCCTAGTCATGGTACAGGCGTCTTACTAGTGACATGCCTGTGTATGAGAACAAAGAAACACGTGAAGGCAAGGGACTTGCAGTCTTCTTCCTTTCTCATAAGCATTTTGGCAAGAAAATTTTGAGAAAAACATTAGGGCTCATCCAGATAATTTTTTTTTTAAAAGAAAGGTTCTAGTGCTGGTCACAACTGATTTTTCATAAGAGCTAAGCATCTATGCAGTGCTAGCTAAATCATTGCCTGAAAATACTGGATTTATGACAAAATCCTATGAAGCATAGGGGAGTGGTAATTTGGCAAGATTTGCCTATTGTTCATATTATTGTATTTCTGTAGTTCTAGTCTTTCAATAGATGTATTACAAGTGTTTGTGTGTGCATGCACATGTGTATTTCTGTGTTTGTACAAGCACATGCATGCACACAGACAACTATTAAGCATCATATATACATCTATATACAGACCATGCTGGATTATAGAAACATACAGATCTGGACTTCAAACAGAATAAAACCAGGCTTAGCCTTGAATTAAAGGACATTGTAAGAAAGCAGGAATGAGCTGGGACTTCCACTTCATGCCTCATTGTCACTTGAGGCTCCCTAATTGGGTATCCCTACACCTCAATTTTGAAAGCTTTAAGGAACAATGAAGACAGACTTGTTTTCAGCCAGACCATACCGGCAGACATGACATTGCAAAGGGTGCAACATGCATCTCCACTCAGCTTGCTCACAGCAATGGAATTTGGGGGGCTTTGAATTAAACAAAAATCATGTTACATTTTCTGTTCATACTTTCTTTAACTAGATACTGCTTGAAAAGTGAACATCAGTTAAATGAAACCTTTTAACATGAAGTTAAATAATATTTAATAACAAAACAAGTACTACTTGCTGCAACTCTTTGGAAAATATGTAGCCTTAGTAGTTGCCAGTGAAGGCTGGGAAAATGTTTTTTTTTATGGTGCGTGCAGGATGTCAAGTTCATTGTAGAACAGATTCAGGGAGGCAGTTATCACAGTAGATTTACTCTGGGTTGTCACTATAAGAGTGCCAAATTAAGGCCACTATAAGGCACAAATTAAGGAAGGCCATGTGACAAAATGCTCAGGGGGAAGACTGCTTCCTACTATGGATTGCATTTGTTGAAGTGGGCCTACAAAGCCAACCAGATGCACGATATATTTTATTTTCCAGTTTGCAATTGTCTTGGAGAATCCTGAAAATACAGAAGCTGCATAAGCAATCCCGTAGTCTCTCCTATGTATAAATTCAGAACCATTTCACTACAAATGTAGCAATAATAATAATAATATATAGAATCATAGAAAGGTTTGGATTGGAAGGGATCTTAAAGATCATCTAGTTCCAATCCCATTGCCATGGGCAGGGACATCCTGCACTAGATCAGGTTGCTCAGAGCCTCAGCAAGCCTGGCCTTGGATGTCTCCAGGGATGGGGCCCACACCGCCTCTCTGGGCAACCTGTTCCAGTTTCTCACTGCCCTCACAGTGAACACTCAAGTCTTTCTATTCCCCTCCCCCCAGCTTGCCTCTAGCCAGGTTCCACATACCCCTCTTTTCCCCCATCTCCTGCCTCTGCCCTATACCAATCCTTTTCTAGCCCATTTTCACCCAAATCCCACACACCTGGGCTCCAGGGGAGACTCCTCCCCACCCCAACTGTTCCAAATCGGCCCCCTCCACCTCCTCTCCTATTTAACACCAGTGGGGAAGAGTAGTAGCCACCATTTGCTCCCCTGTGGGATGCTCCTCCTGCTGTCTCTGCATGCCACTTGTTGCATGAGTTGCATTTTCCAAGGTGTCACAATGGGAGGAGAAAGTCTGGGGGGTCTACTGGCCCCCCTACTTGGTTAGGCAGGGGGAGGGATGAGAGGGCTTGTGACTGTTTGCTTATATCCAAAATAAATTTAGCTCTGTTGTCATTAGGGACCCTGGCCCATTTGAGGTGTCTGTAGAACTTGTTCCACTGAAGTCTGAAATGCAGTCATTCTGCTAGACGAGTATCAGGGCTAGTATTTTCTTTTTAGCAAGAGAAGTAGATTAGTAACTGTACAGTAGGTAAAAAAAAAATCTTTAAAAAATTAGAGAAATTACACCAAAGTCTGTAGTAAAGTGCCTAGCAAGAATATAAAGGAAAATCAGTTTAAGCAGACAAACAGTGTTGCATACTTACTCCTCTTACGTCTTCAGGGTCTCCCTTGTGCACTGTAACAGCATTAGTAAGTCAGAAGACCTTTTCCACCTTGCTCTATAAAGTATGTGAGAGCTTAAAGCCTAGAATACAAAAAATTATACTTTGGAATGTGTTTAGCTCCCATTTGTCCATATTCTGTACAATGAGAATTGCCACGTTATACATAACAGTGATACAAACATCTCCTAAATGGACCAATATTCTGTTCTATCAAAGATGAAAGTTGTATTTAGATTCTTGCTTTGTGTTCTGAGCCTATGCAGTCTCACATGACACTTTGTCTATAAGCTAAAACTATCACACTGACCACCTACTTTTCAATTGCACATTTTAGCTCAACAGACCACATCCTGAGACAAAAATCTCCTTCCAGCATTTTTGCTTTAAATTTGGTGCAACAATGCTAAATTCAGGAGAATCTAGTTTTTACTCAGAATCTGTTCACCCACATGCATTGATTAAATTCTGCCCTGACACCTGTGTCTGAAGATAAAATTTGCTTTTGGATCCTAAGAGTTGTATCTTCCAGCAGACTCAGCAGCTGCATGTGTGGCTTCTAAACCACACACAGTGCTATCACAGTGTCTCAGGCTGCCCTGCGATTTCAGTCACAATTTGTGCTTGGGGCTCCCCATAGTTGCATGTTGCAGGCAGTCTACACTTCCTCCGTGACACTCTTGAGATGTCAGGGCAGCAGTTTTCAGATCTGTAGATCCTTACAGAGAGGATCCTGGTGAGACCACATCTGGAATAGTGTCCAGTTCTAGTCCCCTCAGGTTAGGAAGAACAGGGAACTGCTTGAGAGGGTACAGTTCAGAGCAACAAAGATGATGGTGAAGGGATCAGAGCATCTCCTTTCTGAGGAACAGCTGAGGGATCTGGCTGTGTTTAGCCTGGAAAAGAGGAGACTGAGGGGGGCCCTCATTAATGTTTATAATTATGTAAAGGGTGAGTGTCAGGCGGATGGAGCCAGGCTCTTCTCAGTGACCTCCAATTATAGGACAAGGAGAAATGGGTGCAAGCTGGAGCACAGGAGGTCCAGAGAAATGTAAGAAAAAAACTTTTTCACAGTGAGGGTGACAGACCACTGGAACAGACTGCCCAGAGAGGTTGTGGGGTCTCCTTCTCTGGAGACATTCAACACCCATCTGGATGAGTTCCTGTATGACCTGGTCTAGGTGTTCCTGCTCTGGCAGGGGGATTGGACTAGATGATCTCTTGAGCTCCCTTCCAATCCCTGATATTCTGTGGTTCTACTGAACGAAGCACAGTCCTTCTTGGTTACCTCCTGTGGATCCTCTGAGAACTTATCTAGAAGCCCAGGGACCAGAGGTGAAGAACCGAACTCTCTAGTCTGCACCCTTGGCTTTTTAGGCACCTACTCTTTGTACTAGCAAGGAGCTTCAATGTGCTCCGCAGCACTGCTGTGCTGACCCAGTATGTGAGGGTAAATGTTCAAATGAATGACAACTCTCTAGCATTTTCTTTGATGTTATACACATACATGTTCCTTCCTGACATTAGCAAATCAAATGACCACTTGAATCAAGATCTTCTGTACTGAAGACGGGGACCTGTTTTTACTAACTCCCTGGGTTATGGCAAGTTGCACTGCTGTGCTATACAGTAGCAAAGAGAAAGGGGAAAGAAAGATTCAGCAAATGTGAGATTATACCAATCATTGCAGCCAAGCAAGTCTACCACTCACTACAAAAGTTCAGCAAAGCCCTTTGCAAATGTACAGCTCAAGCAGCTTTAGAGAGGTGTAGGTCCATGGTTTTGAAGAGCTTTTACCTTTTGATTCTTAGATCAAGAACTATATTAGTCAACATACAGAGGAGAACCTCTAGCTCTTGAATCAGAAGAGACAGTGAGCAGCAGATTCCTACTTGCCCTTTCCATCCCATACAAGATTTTGCTGATCTTTATCATACTTTTTTATACCACCTATCTAAAAGGCTGGAGATGATCCATTCCACTCATTTGTAGTGAAGGATGCTGCGCAAGGTCCCACAAGTATTTAAAATGTTTCCTCAGAGCCAGCTTCTAAAAATAGACAGAAAAAGAAAGTGTAGGGTTGCCCATAAGATACATAAGGAAAAAAAACTTGAAGAATCAGTGATTTTGTAAACATTATATATTCACACCTCCACCATAAACACTCTGTCAGTTGACTGAGCAACATCAGAATGGTTAACTCCTGGTCAGTAGCTGAAAAAGGACACCTTTGGCTTGGCAATAGCCATGTGCTTTGGATCTCAGATGTGCACTGTTGTGTGTTTGTGGCTGCTGTAGCTCTGGGTTGAAGTCTCAGGGGTAATGTAGCTGCTGCTGGTCAAGTCACATGTGGTATTGAGTGGGGGAAGGTGGTTAGAGCAGGTTGGTGGGACATGTTGCTATGAGGTGGCCACACAGAGACTGCTCCATGGGGGGAGCACTTCCTTGTGCCCCCATGCACCAGGGATGCAGCCCTGTGACTCCCTGAGCTCAGCTGTTGTGTGAGACGATGGAGATGTGACCACAGTGCCAAAAGCTTGAGTTGGAGGAAATCCCCCAAATGAGAACAAAGACCCTGTAAGTCACTTCCTCTGAGCTGAACAGAAAGACATCTGTGTCACTCCAGCTCTTACACACTAGATGCAGCAAAACAATTGCCTGCAAAGCAGCAGACAGGCTTCCCTCTAGACTGATACTTGGAAACATGAGAGATGTATTTCAGCTGAGCTTGACCAGCTTTTTTTCACCCAATGAGGTTTTGCAGACTGACAGTTTCTACTGGAAAGGTTGAGATAAGGAAGCAAAGAAGAAAACCTGGTCTTCACCTCACTACTGACCATTTCAGTACTTAAAGGGGGCTTCCAAAAAAAGATGGGGACAGGCTTCTTATCAGGGCCTGTTGTGATAGGACAAGGAAAAATTCTTTTAAACTGAAAGAGGGTAGATTCAATCTAGATCAAAGGAAGAAATTTTTTACACCGAGAGTGGTGAAACACCAGCACAGATTGCCAAGAGATGTGGTAGACAACCCATCCCTGCAGATACTCAAGGACAGATTGGATGAGGCTCTGAGCAACCTGATCTAGTTGAAGATACCCCTGGTTGTTGCAAGGGGGCTGGACTAGATGAGATTTGTAAGTCCCTTCCAACCCAAGCTAGTAATGATTCTCTGAACCTGAAGTCTAATTTCAACAGACACCTGTGGATGCAAAAAAGCCTCCTTCAGTTGGATGAGTGTCTGAGCTTTGGCATGGCTGGATATGACCATTACATGTGGTTATGTACAAAGAAAAGAATCACAACCCAAGGGTCATCTGGGCATAAGTAGAGCTATGATGCCATTACACCAGAGCCTTCTCAGAGGGCACAGCCCACTGGGGACAAGGAAGAGCAGCACCCCAAATCCCTTAGACCTCTCCATAGAATCACAGAGTTGGAAGGGACCTACTAAGATCATCTAGTCCAACCCCCCTGCAGTGAGCAGAGAAATAATGAGTTATTCTCAAAAGAGAATAACTTGGCCAGAAGAGATACCTTCCCCTTAGTTTGTAACGAGACACACCTGACCGAAAGCACCGGTAACAGCCATTTAAAGCCAGATGGTACCAAACTTTTGGGAGAGTTTCACTTTGCTCTGAGCCATATCATATGCCTTTTTTTCCCCTCTTTACCGAGAGATTTCTGGGCGGCTCCTTCCGGTTCTGCTGGATGTAGGCCACCTTCTCCCTTCGCCTACTCGCCACCCCACTCCTCCGTGGGGGACACTCGTGGCGGGGAGCCGGTTCCGGTGTAGAGTCCGTGTTCCCTCTGTTGCTGCCGCCCCGAAAGGAGGAGGAGGAGGGGGAGGTGCTGCCACCGCCTTCCCGGAGCGGGGCAGTGCGGTGCTTCCCTTTCTCCCTCGCTCCTTTTCGCCTACCGTTTCTCTCCGCGCCTCAGGCGCTGGGGCTCCTTCGGTAGCGGCGGCCCCCGGGATAGCCAGGTACGGCGGGGGACAACGGGGTTGGGGACTGGCGGCGGCTGGTGGAGCGCTCCCTACAGCAGCCGCTGTCGGCACCTCCTCGGTGTCGCGGGGCTCTCTGTACGCGGCTGCAGCGTTCGAACCGCGGGTTTCAACCTTTTTTCTTAGGAATGGCTCTAGTTTGTGTAACGCAAAGGCGGGTGACAGCCTAGGCTGACAAGTCAACTCTGGAGCTAACTGTTGTTGAGAACTTTTCTTGTTTCCGTGGCTTTCTTCTCCGAGTCTTTTCTAACTCCCGCGTCACCCCCGTGCTTTCCCAGGACCGCTCCGCCTCATCTGAGGGCACGATCAGCCGTAAGCATGAGCTCAGTCACCTTAATAACTAATACAAATAATTCCCTTAAGTACTTTCTGTCCCGTGGCGTGGTTATCCTTTCTGGGCGCTGGTATCGCCTGGTGCTGGGGCATCGCATCCCTATTGCGGTGGGTGGTTACGTAAAATGCGTTGGGATGGAAGAGACCTTCAGAGGTCATCTCGTCCAACCTCCCTGCTGTGAGCAGGGACATCTTGCACTATGGTGCTTTTCTATGGCCTTCCTTTTTGCCTCTCCCACAACCTATAATTATTTGACTGAGCTCTTAGTGTAGACGATGGCATAAACACTCTGCTTAGAATGACAGCTGTGTCCCTTACAATGGAAAATGCTCATCTGAAATACTAAATGTTGTTTTACAAGTTAAGTAAGTGCAACTGTAGTTTTTTATAGGTGAAAAAACTGACTGTGTCAGAAAAGCAGATAAAAAGGTGTCATGTGAGTACTTGCTTCTGGAGCATTTGTCTCCATTTTAGAGCAAACATTTTATCTGACTGTCTCACCTTTGTCACAGCGTGGCTGCAGGGTGAAGCATCGCTGTTTAATTTCTCAGTGTTCTCCAGACGGGTTGTCACTCATGGCTGCTGTATAAGTGTGTAGGGTATTTTGGGCCATCAGAAAGCAGTACCCATACAAACAAGCTCCTAGTTGCACTGCAGGGAGTACCCAAAGGGATTTGGCATATGCTCCTCTCTCTCCTCTCAGCCCACCAGCCCTGCTGCTGGGATCACAACAGCTGAGAAGAGGTCCTTTGGGTGTCCTGGTCTTGTTCCATGGGTCTGCTCTTGTAGGTGGGCAGGATGCTACTTACATGATTTGTTCAGGGACTACAGCAAGAAAGAATACATTTGCTGTCAGACCCTCTTCTGGTAGTGTTTGTACTTCTCTAGGCTTTGTTTAGTGAAAAATACCATCTTGTGGGAAAGTAATCATGTTTATCACAGCACATAGGTCTCAGTGAAAGAGTGCTTTGTGCATTCTGACAAAACTCTAAATGATCATTATGAACATTTTGAGCTGAATTCCTTCTATGTGAACTTGCAGACTGAAACCACTTAAAACTGAGCGATGTGGCTGTATTTGCACCTGGTTACTCTTATTTTGTGGGTTTTTTAACATGAGAATGTCACAGGTGTGAAAATAAAAAAGACTTGGAGTTAAATACTGTCAGTTAGACCTTTACAGAGAAATAGTTCCAGTTCTCAGCTGCCAGGCCTGATTTTATTAGCCTTTCAAAACTTACAGGAGTACTAACTACTTTTTTTGGATGCTAGTGTAGAGTTTTTTCAGTTTTTGAATAACATTGACTGTGAGGCATTTAGAATTAACATCCCAACTTAAGTTACATTTTAATTCTTAGCTATGGGCTAACTATAGTGGATTTGGTGTTGGAATGTATCTGGTAACCAGGCTGACTGCCTCCCTAGAAAGGGAGAAAAATAAAATAGAGGTGACAGAAAAATATCAGCTCTGTATTGTTTTATCTTGCCCTGAAACAACGTTGTATTCCAAAATGCAGTGGTAGCATGGTATCCTGTAATAAAAGTTAAAATGACTAGGAAGTGGTTACTTTCACAGAATTGCTCAGAAGCACCAAGTCTTCCCCCTCCACCAAATCTAGATGCAACCTGTTGTACATTTAATTCCTTCCACGTTGTGTCAGTTTATAAACTGGATCACAGTTCCATAGAAATAGCTGTCTTTCAAATATGCAAAATATTTTCTGTGCATTAGACAATGGACGTCTGTGCCTCCTGATGTCAATGCAAAGATTATGGAAAAAATGTCTTTAGTCTCTGTTAACTATTGACCTCCAAGATGTTTTTCTGCTTTATATGACTCTTTTTCAGTAATCTATTATCTTCTCACCGCTGAACTTGGAACCATGCTTTAAAAAAAGGCGAGTTTGTGTGTGCCAAAGACTTGTGTATGTGCCAAAAACTGTTGTAGCCATCTACATCAGCTCTCCTGCAGAAGCAGGATAAGAAAATTACAGTATAATAATCAAAAGATTTGGAAAGCAATACTTGAGCAGAGTGAGCATTGGTTTGGAAAAGGTAATCTGAAGTGGTAGGGTTTTTGTTTCAAAGGCCCATGTACCATGTACTTTTTTTAATTTCTCCAGTCTTATTTTGTTGATGCTTCTGTTTTGACAATTACCAAAACGTTGGCTAAAAAGCAACAGCAGTGGCAAATCAGTTGTTGACCCATATAAGTTGACTGATGGTGTGGTGTTCATTAAATGACCTGCTGATCCCTGTAGCTCCCTCCATAATGCACAATGCAAAGGAGTGGCTCTTGTTACATTGGTTGAGACACCTTTTGACTGCAGGGGGATCAGCCCAGTTTACCCTGTTTCTCCTTCATGCTGGCACTAGACATTGGATATGTCACTGGGTACAAGTCTACAGAAACCAGTAGAATTGCACTTTATTTAACAAATAGCCAGCTAAGTTTCAAAAAGCAGTTTTTTTCCTTAATGGAGGGTATTCCTTCTTAAGGCAAATTCCCCATTTATCCCCCTGGCCTTCAGGCAGGGGAGCATTCTGCTACCCTGCTTCTGGTCTGGTTTCCACATCTATTTTCTAAAGGAGTAAGCATTAGGAAGGAAAGCAGTGAGTAGGTGTAGGAGGCTAGTGTGGTGGTAGACACATATGCCCTTTCTCTGGAGTAGCAGAAGAGGAACTGGGGAGCAGAGGCTTGTGGTTGACCACTGCCCTGTAGCCATTACAGCTCTGGCAGTTCTCAGTCATCCCCCCATCCTGGCTCAGCAACACAGGCTGTGATTCAGAGTCAGGCAAAATACCATGTGAGATAAAACATTGTAAACCTTCTTTTTACACATGGGGATAAGAGGTTCGTCTTAGGAGATGCTTTGCAGGGAGGGAGTAGGTTTTTACAAATTCCTAGTGGGATGGAGTAGGGAGAGATTTGTTTCTTAGAAGCACTGTGAAGCAACTGCTATGTTCAAACCAGATAATGAAATCATTGGAAGAAGCAGCAGCTTCCTGAGGGTAGGTCTGTCCATCAAAGATAGAATTTACCTTTCTTAGGAAGAATGGCATTACCTAGGACAAATCTGGTTTTGACAATACTCAAAGATTTAGGAGGAAAGTTTTGTTACTGAAAAGATGCTTCTTGTCTGGATGCCTCTGCTCTATGTTCTGGGCAGTTCAGTGAAGCTCATGCCCAGCATGGTATGGTCAAGCTTTGGTACTGTGGGCAGGAGACATGGTTTTTGGGACCCTGCAATGGAGGGAAGAAGGGCAGCTGTGGGACTCAGCTCTTGCTGATGAGAAGTGTTTGGCCATGTTTGCAGTCACAGCCCTTCTTCTGGGGCAAAGCAGCAGGCTGCCAATTGGGCTCCCCTGTTTCAGTTGTTACGAAAATCCTGTGATGTTAAATGCAGGAGAAAGGAGGAAAACACTAAAGAAAGCTTGCTCTGTGCTGGGCTGTGTGGAACCTGGATGAATGCTTTCTTGGCACTCCAGCTTTTCCTCATTCATGTTTCTCTTATCAGTGGACGTATGAATGGGTACCACTTTGACACACATCGGGTACAACTTCATGTGTGCTCAAGTAGGTCAGGCCTGAGTTTCCTGTCAGAAGGGGTTTTACTCAGCCTTGTACCTAACTGCCAACTGATGAAAGGCTAAGAATGCTTCAGATCTGGGCCTTGTTTTCACTTATATGTGGGGCACAAAAACCTGGCTTTGGGTGGTACTGAAGTGGGAGTCTTCCTGCTGAATCATGGTCTAGTCAAGACGCCAGAACCCTGGAGTGTGCGTTTACCCAGTCATTTACCCCTGTGTGGGACCCAANCCATGGTCTAGTCAAGATGCCAGAACCCTGGAGTGTGCATTTACCCCTGTGTGGGACCCAATCCCAACTATTTATGCTTATCAAATAAAAAGACTTTTTCTTGCCCCTTCCTTCTCTCCACATAACTTGCCATCAGAACCAGATGTTAACTGCCCACCAGTTTTAGCTGAAAATAGTATCCCTTATAACCTGCTAGGCGACCCTGTGCAAAAGAAAACCCATTTAATCAGGTTCTTTGCTCAGGGTAGGTGAGAGAAACACACTGCATCAAATTCTTAATGTGTTCACTGTTGCTGCTTGTCCTGGGAATTACAGGATATCTCATATCACAGGGTCAAGCTCCACATCTTGGCAGAAAGAGTGTGTGTGAGCCTCCTCCTCTCCCCATTTACAAGTATCTTTTCTTGTCTGGAATTGCAAACCGCAGCCATTCCCAGCACCATGGTGGGAGGAGGAGAGAGGGAGGCCTGGTATTCCCACCTTGGGTTTTGTGACCAAGTTTGGGGGATGTGCTCTTAACATGTGGACTGAACTAAGCTGAATGGACTGCTTTTTCTACTCCATGCGGGATTCTTTAAACTGATAACCCAAAATATATTTGGGGATCTTTTGGCAGTGAAATTGCTAGCTAAATTGTATCACAGAATGTCAGGGATTGGTAGGGACCTCAAGGGATCAGGTCACACAGGAAGATGCCCAGGTGGGGTTTGAATGTCTCCAGACAAGGAGACATTCACAACCTCTTTAGGCGGTCTGTTCCAGTGTTCTGTTACCCTTGCTGTGAAAAAGTTTTTTTCTTAGATTTCTGTGGAACCTCCTGTGTTCCAGCTCACACCAATTGCAGCATAGGTGCTTGAAGGAAACAGACCTAGCCTTTGGGTGTTAAGAGTCAGTGCAACTGGCAAAACTGTCACTGAACCTTGAAGTCAGCTTGCTTTTGTGTAATGGTGGGTTTTTTTTCCCATCAGACCACTGTTTTGTTCAGATCATGGCTGACCAGATGGTTTTGGTTTGCCTTGTCATGGCAGTTTGTGAGATCTAACTCATGCTTGGCTTTGAAGTGGGACTTAGCTTAAGGGATCTCTTGTTCATCCTCCATGACACTTGAGTGAGTTTGGTTATTGGGAAGCGTATTTACAGCTCTGGGATGTCAGATGAGCTGTGAGGGTCTGCTTTATGGGTGGGAGTTTAGGGAGAAGGACATAGTGAAAGGCTGCAGGGTGTGAGAGATCAACCATATCGGGGGCTGCAGATGGTTTCCTCACCAAGCAGCAAAATTCTCTCATTTCCACCCCTCACCCCCCACTCCGCCTCTTTCTGGTTCTCTTGAACTGAAACCAACTCTGAAAGTCCATGTGGAGCAGGCATTCCTCATGAAAACATGAGACCTTGACTTTGCAGTATCTTAATTTTACTCCTTGTAATTTTCACCTTGCATGGGACAGGACTGTGGAGTAATATGCTATTGAGCATTTGTGACTGTATTGCATAATGTCTCAAACAGTTTAAACCAAATCTTGTTCTGTAAATGCATTATGGCACCTGATACGTTGCTCTCCATTCCCATTTTAGATCACAAGAGTTGAAGTGACCCAACATAGAATCATAGAATAGTTTGGGTTGGAAGGGACCTTAAAGATCATCGAGTTCCAACCCCCCTGCCATAGGCAGGGACACCTCCCACTAGATCAGGCTGCTCAGTGCCTTGTCCAGCCTGGCCTTAAACACCTCCAGAGAGGGGGCATCCCCAACCTCTCCATGCAACCCATTCCAGTGTTTCACCACCCTCACCATAAAGAATTTGTTTCTTATATCTAGCATGAATCTACCCCCTTCCAATTTACATCCATTAATCCTCATTCTCCCATCACATATCTTATTAAAAAATCCTACCCCTGCCTTTCTTTAGGCCCCCTTGACATTGAGGGAAGCCATTGATAACAAGCCACTTGACTGGTGATGCTCACTGCCTTGCAGGAGTGAAAAGAAAGGGAAAACAAGACTATGGCTCTGCCTCAGTTGTGTTTATTTTCAGATTCAGCAAGAAATATTTTTTCCCTGACAGTACTTATATTTTGACATGAGTGAAACTAAACTCCCTTGATATTCCATGTTACTTTTGCTGTACTCCATGTGAAGAAGGCAGTCTTTGAGGTCCCAGCCTGCATTTCCAGTCCTTTATGTGAGGATGTAATTACTAAGTAACTGAAAAGCAACTTAAAGTTTAACAATTTAACAGAACTCTGCAAATAATTTAAGAGTTTAATTCTGTGGGATCTGCCTCAATAACTTCAGGGAACTAGATCTCCCTTTTCAAAGTATCTCTCAAAAAATTACCCAGCAGTGTGAATTCTACTTGAATACGCTTTAGTGCACACTAAAGTGTTGAATCCCAACATACATACAGTCCAAGCATAGGATGGCACAGAAATACATAGGATTTGCTAGCCAGCTAAAGAAAATTAAAGCTGTTTCAAGTACAATCCTTCAAGTAGAGTGTCTGGCAGGCACAGGCCATAAGAATCTGAAATTTGGTCTGATAGCAATCCTTCTGCAACTTCGGGTGCAATCAAGCGGTAGTTCTCACACCAAGAATTGTGTTATTCTGACTCGTTGAAGTGAGGGTGTGGTGTAATGGGGAGGGATTTTTTTTTTCTTTTTTTTTTTTAGGTGAAGTTTTCCTTGCAACCCATCCAATGTAACAGGGTAAGAGATTCTGGAATCAGAAGGTAAGACTGCTGACCTTGCCGATGCCACCACTTTGGTATGTGTAGACCTAACTGCCAGGTGTGGGAACAGCAGTACAAAATCTCAACTGCAACATAATAGTAATTAATTTCAGGTACAGTATTTTGTTTCATAGCAAAAGGGGATGTATCCTAATGAAAATGATACAGGGGAAACTTGTCAAACAGGAATTAGCAGCAGTTCCTGCTCCCTGTTTGCTGCCTTTTCCCTCATGCACAGAAGGCAGTTCTGACCTGTAACTTCAAGTGTATCAGCACTGTGCACCAGAGGGATTTGGGTCTAATCCACTCAGTAGGTGGAAGAAAGCAATAGCTATCAAGTGGCATTGTAGTACTACCTGAAAATAAAGACTTTGAGAGGCAATATACCCACTAGTCAACATGTATGCCAACATATGAGCTGTTGTCAGTAGTTCATCATCTGAGTCAACTTCACAGCTCTGTCTCCAGCTGAAATTCCCCAGTTTATTACCGGTAGTATTTCTTAGTGTGTAGATTGCACGTAGTCTAGTTAATGCTTATTACTGTCTCTATTTAAAACAAATTCTTAATAAAACTGTATATATTTCATATTTATGGCCCCATTAATGAAAGTGTTTATACACAGTATAGTTTCCCGTGTATTCAGTTTGAGGTGAACTGCTAATGAAAAAGGTATCTTGTGCAAATATCTAGTCTACATTTCTAGCATCTTACCACATAGCATATTGTAATCTGGACTATGTGTTCTGCATGCCTGGTTTTGTTCAAAGTACAATGCTTGGGAGTCTAGATAGTGGCATTGCTCCTGGTGAAGGGTACAGGGCATGTAGGAATTGTGCTTGATCTCTTGCTCAAAAACCTGCTTAACTCTTGCCTCAGATCACCTAATGTATCGACTTGAGTGTTACAGTTTGCTGCTAAGATGTACTTAACCGACCATCTGAAAAGCATCTAAAAGGCTAAAAAGCGTGGGTATGATTTGATTAAGCTTACTCACTTTTTAGAGAAAGAATGCTTGGGTTTGTGCCCATGACAGAGCTGTTAACAGCTATTGTTAGGGTGTAGATGCAAACTTGGCTTGCTTTTAGTCTGCAGGAATGACTTAAAAGGGTGGTGCCTGTTAAAAGATATAAAGATCATGATTACAGCAGTATGGAAAGTAGACTGTGGTCTTCAGTAGTGTAGGAAAAAGTAACAGCACATTCCTGGAGCTGGTTCAGGCCCATCTTGTCTGGTTCTGTTAAATTGGTGGTAATACAATTGGAAAACAACACAGCAGCCATCACTTTTCTCCACCCTAGACAGTTATCCAGACATAGGTTTCTCTTCTGCTACATGCCCAAGAGTCATCCCCAAATTCTCCGAAAGCCAACTTTTTTTTTTTTTTGCAAACTTTCCCTGACCTCAGGACTTCCTTGCAGCTGCTCTTCCATGTGTGTACTCTTATGATCATGCAGCCCTTAGCTGAGATGGAACCAATTTATTACAGATGGGTCTAGGCTCATTTCACCCCCAGGCTACCCCTTTGCATTGAGGCTCAAAGATGTACATGTTGCTCTGTGAGTTCTAAAGAACACAACTGGCTTTTATGCTGCAGCTGGTATGAGTTCTTAATGGTTCTGGGAAGCAATGTAATTGCCTGCAGAACTGAAAAAAAAATCTTTTACTCTTCTTGTGACTAAAATGTAAGTGCAAAAATTACATGTTGTCAGTTAAATAGCTTGCAATAGCAATAATCAGCATGTATAGTTGATGCTTGCAGGGCATCTTAATAACAAATGATGTTTTGATTCAGTTTATTTTTGAGCAGCTTCTCCAAATAAATTCATCTCAATAATTGTATTGCTTACTGGTGTATTGCAAAGTCAACTGCTGCATTTTTGAGAACTCTCAGGTCTCGTCTAGCAGGGCTCTGCATAGTCTGAGGTTTGCTTATTTTTTTTCCTAACTAAAACCTAAATGCTGGCTTTGAAGATGGATTTCAAAATCTGTATTGCTGAATTTCCTGTAGGCATTGAGGGAATTACAGGTGCTTCAAGATATGTGTATGCAAGATACATCAAGTCATTAAGGGTGGCTTGGGACAGAGGGTAGTTGAGGTGAAGTCATAATTGATGCCTGCTTCTACTTCATGTGAGATGTCCTATCATTGGAGGTTCTGTAGGAACAAGGGAGAATGGGTACAAGCTAGAACACAGGAGGTTCCACAGCAATATGGGGAAAAAACTACTTCACATTGAGGGTGACAGAACACTGGAACAGTCTTTCTAAAGAGGTTGTGGAGTCCCCTCTGGAGACATTCAGAACCTGCCTGGGCATGTTCCTATGTGACCTGGTCTAGGTGTTCCTTCTCTGGCAGGGGGATTGGACTGGATAATCTCTTGAATCCCTTCCAATCCCTGACATTCTGTGAATACTTTTGCATACCTCTTAGGAGATGTGGTAAATACATTTTAAATTCATAGAGCTTTTAATAAACTCAAACACAATCCAGTTCATGGCATTCTTTGAAAATTGTATGTCAGCCTAGGGAAGTGTGACTCAGGATGGTTTTTCCGTGGAGGTCATGTGAGAGAGGCTGGTAACTAGCCGTCTGGGATTACAAGCAAAGCAGAACCTGTACCTGAATAAGTAATTCCAGAGTAGTATTTATTCCTGCAAGGGCGGGGTCTTGCTTTTCCGCCATCAGAAGCCAAGCCAGAATTTCTATGGCTTCAGCTTGCACCTTGCAAGTGTACCAGTGGCACTTTGCCATGATATTCCTTCAGAGCAGAGAATGGATAGGAGAAAGTATGCTCAAGTCAGAAAAGCTTTCCTTCAGCTACTGAATTTTCTTTAACTTCTAAGGTGATCTCAGGTAACAATCCATAAGGCTATGTGTTGCATTTATGTGTTGAAATATTATTATAGGAAATTGATTCTAGCTCCTGAATTAATGGATTTGGGACCAGAGGGGAGGTGGTGGCTTATTCCTACAATTCTCCACTTTGAGAGAATATCAGCCCAATGGTGCAAAACAAGACTCTGATCATGTTCAAGTTAGTACGAATTCAGGTTGACATGTAACCTGATAGAAAAGGGTTAACTTTTGTAGCTGGAGAGCAAGTGATGGTTTAGGGGAAAAAGTTTATCTTAGTCTGTCTGGAAAGAGAAGTCACAGAGGAAGTATTAGTCATTCCCTGTGCATAAAGCAACTCATAGTTTTGTGTGTGTTACAGTATTTCAGACAGAATGTGTCAAGAGTGTCTTCAATACTGAAATAAATTGAACTTATCTTCAATGTTACATATCATGTGCTCGCCTGAGATTATATAATGTGTGGAAAACCAAACTTATTGTGAAGAAAATTAATTGAATGGACTTCTCTACTGTAAATAAAAAGGATAGTCTCTTTTTTCCCTATAGATTTAATTTTCTTAGGTCTGCAGTTTTGTGCACAATAGCAATTGACTTCCTGCTTAATTGTGAGTTTTAGGACTACTAAATGGAATCAGTAGATTCTGATATAGCAGAGCATTTATTTTTCCAGCCTTCAAAACCTTACTGGCTTACTGGAGAAGTAGGAAGAGGTTTTGCATGAGCATTGCCTATTTCCTTTGCCGGTCACATCTTTGCCTGTTTCTTTAGTAAGTGGGTGTTACTATTTCCCTTCCCATCACATCAGAAGGGGTTTTTTTTAAGGAAGAAGGCTGAGGCAGCAGCCCTGGTTTGCTGCAGGGCCAGCAGTGAACTGGCGGAGCAGCCTTGGTCTATGTAGAAATGAATTCAGTAGGCTTTGCTCCGAGTTCCACATCAATGCCACAGAGGGCTGTTTGGAGAGGGTTCTGTTTTCCTCTCTAACCTTACTTTGAAAATATTTTCCAGAACAAAGACTGTCTTCTTTTGAAGGTTGCATACATATGTGGGCAGGACCAGTACACCACATCCCATCTCCCAGTTCAGACCCTGACCTTCCTCTTCTGTTTATGCTTTATTTTTTACCTCTTTCAGCTGAGGGACAGTTGTATTTGAGCCAGCAACCAAACTAATATTCTTTACTTGCTCAGGTGAAAAAGCTAGTCTCTCTCCAGTCTGCCTCATCTGGCCAGCTGCAGCCAAGCTTTGCAGTGTCCTGAAGCCCTGATGGCACTGCATCTGATGAGAGCTGCTGTATGCCAGCTGAAAATTACATTTGCCACTTTCACTGAACTTTATATGGGGTATTTGGAAATAAAAATAAACCTGAGCAGCAAAACTTGGACTTTGGAAAATCTACTGTATCCCTTCTAAGGGTTAAAATCAAGTATCAATGTATGAAGATATTAGTGAGGCTTGGGTTTGGCCCTTCTGTGGGCAGCTTGCATTAGGCATTGTGGAGATGGCAGCAAGTGTCACACCAAGCAGCATGTAAGGTATGTGACATTGTGATAATTAAAATATAGCTCATTTTCATGGCTAATGCATGAGGGTTTTGTCAGAAGGCCCATCTGGGAAGAAGTTTATCTTGTAAAAGTTTGGTCTGCCTGTACACTGAGGCCACCAAATGCATATGGCTTCTGCTGAGCCCAGCACCAGAGGTTCTCTGCCTGCAGAAGGCTTTAGATTGGGTTTCTTCTGAGGGAAACACTGTTCAATTGTTGTGTGCAACCTCAAAAGGTTTTCATAGTCTACACCACAAATAAGGAGGTAACTTTGGACACTGGAGTGGAATTTAACAATATTAGCTAATGCTAATAACATAAAAATAATGGCAACTATTAACTGCTGTGCATGGGTTGAGCAGAGGGAGATGCAAAGCCACATTATCTATGTAGTTACAGCACTGTAAGTTTCTAAAAACATCCTACACTGATAGAGTAGTTGGGGTTTTCTGGGTATGGCTTTGCATACATTTTAAATTATGTTTCCCAAGAACATGATGAATTACAACTACTCTGTATGTAATACACACAAAGACCTCTTCCCTCCAATAACGTGAAGAATCATATCATAAGCCTTTCATGTCACATTGCTGTTAATCTGTGTGAGAAAAAAGGAGTTGGATGAAGGCAGAGGTTAAACTTTGAACCATACAGATGATGGTGAAGACTTTGCAGCTGTTTCAAAAATGGCAAAGGCACAGGCTTGGAGTTATTCCTGCTGTACAAACATCATTTTGCAGTCAGTAAGTACAAAGGGTGAATGAGTCTGTGGTTTGCAGCTCTTTGGCAGCGGGTTTTGCTGATGCTCAGTACAGAAGTGATGATGGTTTCCTTGTCCTTAATGATATTACAAGATGAAATAGCAATGCCTTTTGACTAACTGAACATGGGAAGTGGGAGATCATCTCTTGCTTTGCAGGCTAATACTTGTTCTGACATCAATACTGTTTCTCAAAGCAGTGGCACACTCAAAAGCATTTTATCTTTAGAGAGGGCAGGTGGCTGAGCATGCAGTAAGTCAGTAGGCTGGAACAGCTTTTTTTGTTACTTTAACTGTTGTTTCAAATACTTTCTTTTTTTGTTTTGTGCCCTGAAATCTATGTCACAAATTAAGATCTAGCTTTAATTTCTTCCAGCAAAGAATATCACAGATGCCGAAGAGATTTTTGATCTGAGTAAACTGAAGGTAAAACAATTGGTGCAAGTCTATAGGTATTGTGGAACTCCTATAAGGAAGCAATAAGAGAAGCTGCAAATCTGTTGTGGAGTAAAGGATGAAAATGCAGAAAGCTGCTGAGGCTAGTCAAAACTGATCAGTCCATTCTTTGAGTGGTATTCCTTAGTGCTGTTAACTCAAAATGAGCAGTAAAAGATTTAAATTAAAAAAGAAACAGGATTGTGTTTTATGCATCATGGATGATAATTTTTTATTTCATAAAGCAGAGGTTAAAAACACTGAAAAACACTGTCTAAGGTGACTGTTACTTTTTCAGCAGTTCTCCTGTCTCTTTTTCACTCCATCTGCCTAAGTAATAGTGCTGTAAGGAAACAAATGCTTGCATTTTGTAAAATGTAAAACCTGTTTCTGGGTGATTTTATAGAACCTGTCCTGGTTGCAATGAAATACTTCTGAGTGTGTGCATGGATTGCTTTCTCTTTAACAAAGGATATTGTGCAATATCAGATGGCTGTCTCGGAATCTCAAAAGACTTGTTGCAGAGTTGCTCCTGTGCTGAGTTACTTTTCAACCTAAATTTAGTGCAGGCAAAAATGAATTTTAATTTCACAGGGTCTGATAGAGAAGATCTGGTTAATTTTGTCTGACTTTCAAGTGGAGACTAAGGTAGACATCTAAAAGCTATTTGAAAATAGCTCCCCAAAATTGCATTTATCTCAGTTGAAAAGAAAAAAGAGGGTGCATCTGATAAGAGGTGGTTGCTGAAATTCTGCAGCTAGAAAACAGGAAGACAAAAAGTAAATCCAAGTATTTTTTACTTCTTTTTCTGCCATATGAGACATTTTAGATATCATTGCTATGTTTTTTTCCTCCATTAAGGTTTTATAATCATGACAATTTGTGTAAGAGGTGTTTTGCTGATTTTTTTTTTTTTTTGGTAGAAGAAGTACTTTTATATTTTGGTGAAATTTACCATTTGAACAGGCTTTAATAACAACTAAACAGGGATTACTAGCAGTTGTCTTTTATTCACTGTGCCACTTTTGTGAGTTTGAATCTGCAACCTGAGACATGGGACAAAAAGACTTTTCTACTGTAGAAGCGCAAGAAGAGCAGATTTTGCAACCCTTGCTTACCCTGAGTAGTAATTATTCAAATAAGCCTGTGCTGGCTGCTCTTGCATGTAACTATTCACATGCAATCTGGTTTGTAGTTTCCTGCTAAAGCAAGGGCACTTTCAGCAGAAGAAACAGGGTAAGGAGTTTTCCTTTCTTTCCTTCTTTCTGATCTCTACCCAGAACTGCAGCTTGCTGACTCTTCCTTTACCCCATTGCAGCTGTTTGCAGGGGGACATGGGATAAACTTGATCAGCAAATTGATCTGAATTAAAAAAAAAAAAAGTTCAAGGTACAAATTTGAGTTGGAATTACAAGGTACCACCTGTGTACTTAAAAATTACTTTTTTGTTATATGTAACTAGAACCTCCACTGAACTTGCATCCATTTATTCAACTATGTGAATGTTGCATGTGCTAGCAGACTTGTTTATGGTGACTAATAGTTTCAATAAACAAACATGATCCAGTAGCTGGGAGTGGGAGCCAGGAGATACATAGGTTGTGTTGCAACTGCAAGGGTTACCTCATCGTTTAGTGCCTTAAGTTTCTCCAGGGAAATCTGAAAGATCACATGCACGAGAAGCTCTGTCTTCAAGTAAGCTGACTTTATACATTTTGACTGTCGTTGACTTTGCAAGTCTGTCCTAATGATTGTTTTCATTTGCCTTGAGGAGGTTGTATGCTGACTTCATGGCCTTAGTGGATCACTGCAAATTGATGCAGACTTTTTGATACTTAAGTTGAAAATGTTACCCCCATCAAAACCTATTAATCTTGTGGATTTCAACTGTAATTCTGGTTACTCAGCATAACTGCAAATTAGAGGAAACTCAGTTTTGTGGATGCAAGTCCTTGGGAGGAGGCTCTGTGATAAGTTTCTAAGGGTGACAGACTGGAACTCCCACAGCTGCTGGGAACAAGGTAACTTCATCTCGCAAGCAGCTTCATGTCTTGGGAAATGCTCTGGGAAACACGGAGCAGTTGGGAGGAAAAGCTTTGAAAAGTTCTAAAACTGTACTGAAGAAAAATAGAGGTATGATTTTTATAAGAGATAAGGGTGGTTGTCAGAGTTGCTACTTCAAAGAACTGTTGAAATTTTGGAAGGGAACTTTGGAAGGAACCAAGGTGACTCTGATGTATGAGAAACAGATGAGGTTCCAGTAGTCCCCAGCCTTATTTATAGACACAGAAATGTAGCTAGAGCCATTGGCTTGGAAAAAAAACCCATGAACAGAACAGGTTTCTGTGACAAAACTGCAGATTCTGACCTGGGAAACTGGTTCTTATCCAGAGATCTCCATAGCAGCCATGATTCAGTGTAGCAACCAGACATTGACCGACTGCATTATTGATTTTTAAATTTTTTTTTAATACCGATTTTGTCCAAAGGATTTTTGCTTGTTTCTTCTGTGGTGTTAATGTGCCCAATGAGGGATGTTAGGGAAACTAAATATTTTAGTGTTATCAGTAGTCAGCTTTGAAATCATACTTAATTTTGATTCNTCTAAAACTGTACTGAAGAAAAATAGAGGTATGATCTTTATAAGAGGTAAGGGTGGTTGTCAGAGTTGCTACTTCAAAGAACTGTTGAAATTTTGGAAGGGAACTTTGGAAGGAACCAAGGTGACTCTGATGTATGAGTAACAGATGAGGTTCCAGTGGACCGATTTTGTCCAAAGGATTTTTGCTTGTTTCTTCTGTGGTGTTAATGTGCCCAATGAGGGATGTTAGGGAAACTAAATATTTTAGTGTTATCAGTAGTCAGCTTTGAAATCATACTTAATTTTGATTCTTCCTTTTGGGCTCTAATGTAGAACTCTTGGGATTTCTCAGATCATAATTTCCAAGACAATTAGTGCCAACAGAATTTCTACTATAGAGACTGTGAGGAATGTTTTGAGTGGGAGGCTTCATGATAGAAACCTTTATAGCCTGCCATGCCTTAAATTGGTCTGAGAGTTAATACTGGCTTTTAATTCTTTGAACAATATTTGTATTTTCAGTTTGTGGCAGTATCCTTCCCTTGTGCAATTACCTTTAAGATTGCAAATTTATTTTTGGAAGGACAGTAAAAGAGAAGGTGGCAGATTGAGTAACTGAGGAATGCATTTTAGGTAATTGTTACTTCAGAAAAATCTGTTGTCTTCCCAAAGAATGCAATGTAGCAGATGATCAGCAAAATCTGTGTGCACATGCATCAGAGGAAGAAGAAAAAGTGTTCATAATAATGACCATTTCGAATCCCATTATAATCTTTTACTCATGCATCTTAACCTGGCTTTATGCTATAGTTTCATGTAAGCCACAGACTAATTTTTTAGCATATATAGATAGATGGTTTGCTTCAAAGTACGGAGCAACCGCTGTGTGAAATGGCAAGTGTGAGGCACGTGAGGGTTTTGGTTACCCAGAATAAGGAGAGGGAAACATAGAATCATGATTAGACATGAATATGAGAGGTGTCACTTCATGTACTGTCACAACAAATAATGGACACAAAGCAAAAGACTAGCCTGAATTTGTTTGCATTTCATTATATTTAAACTTTTAGTAAGATAATGTTTTGCTTCTGTGAAATATTTTGTCTGTGCTGAATTTGTTGCCTGCAGAGAAAAATGTATGTACATTTCCCTGGTAAATTTTGAAATTATAAGCCTTCTGGGGCTTATTTATATATATATATAGGTTGGTGGTAAGTTTCCTGCTGGTGTAGAGATCTGCAGTGCCTGCCTTGGTCTTGGGGGTGGGTTATTCCAGTCACCCCTTACAGATGCATGTAAGCACACACAAGTTGATATTTGTGGTCCTTGGTGCTTCAGCAGATGCTGCGGCTCTTCGAGCCATGGCTTCAGCCCACGGTCATGCAGCTTCAGCCTGAGCAGTGGTTGAGATCTGTTCCTTCAGCCTACCATGGCTTTGAAATGAGGTTGAAGGTGGGGACCAGGCAAGCAGAAACCCACCAGAGGAAAAGTCAATGCGTGAATAAAAACTTTCTGGAATGATTTCTCCACAAACCTGTCCCACACCTTTCATTCCTGCCTCTGTGCCATTGCATCTCCTAAGTCTGTGCCAGCAGCAGTCTGTGCCACATGATGAAAGCTCTGGTGGGATCTCTTCCCAGCCCAGGTGGAGGAATGTGCCCACCCACTTCTGACAAGGTGGGAGCCATCAGAGGAGGGAGAAGGGCGACTGTGCTTAACTGTCTTTCCAAAGAACAGAGAGGCAGCCTGACACCTCTTAGTGCTGAGGAACATGGTTGAGTAGCAATTTATCAGAATTATGATAACAATTTAGTTTGATTATCTTAAAGGTCTCTTCCAACCTTAATAGTTCTGTCATTTGTCTGTCAGAGTGGTGGGGCTGGGCTACCACAGTGACTTTCATTTTTATGCACTCCTAAATCCCTCCTGCAGGTAATGATCACAGTGTAAAGCTAAGCAGCAGCTTAATGTCACTAAGTGACCAGAACTGTCAAAAGTGAATTTATTTAGATTGTTGGTGGTCAGCATGAAGTCTTTCTAACTATAAGCTAGCAGAGGGCACATACATAGCAACTTCTGGAAAATAAGCTTTAATTCTCTGTTCTTAATTGACATCTTCTAAATGCCCATTTGCATGTGAAAATTTTCATTATTGTGACTGAGGTGAATTTTCAAAATGTCTTAGATGAAACTGAACACCAGTAAATCAAACTTCTGTGAAAAGTTGTAAGAGACCTTCAAGGGCTATCTAGTCCAACCCCCTGCAGTGAGTGGGGCCATTTTGCACTAGATGAGGATGCTCAGAGCCTCATCAAGCCTAGCCTTGATTATCTCCAATGATGGGACCTCTACAATCTCTGGTTCTAGTGCATTGCCATCCTCATCTGAGAAGAACAACTTCTTCATGTGTAATCAAAACTTGCCCTGCTCTAGTTTAAAGCCATTTCCCAAATTCCTATCACTAGAAGCCTTGGCAAACAATCCCTCCTCACATTTCTTGTAGTCCCTTCAGGTACTGGGAGGCTGCTATAAGGTCCCTGGAGCCTTCTTCAGGCTGAACAGACCCAGCTCTCTCAGCCTGTCCTCACAGCAGGGATGCTCCAGCTCTCAGTTCATTCTCATGGCCCTCCTCTGGACCCTCTCCAGCAGGTCCATGTCCTAGAGCTGGGCATTGTACTGGTGTACTCATAGTACTTTTTTGCATATGGCATCTATTATATGCACATTCCTGATTATGTGCACTTTAGAACTTTGTGGTAAAGAGCACTCATATGCTGCTGTTTGCCTGCAGCACACTTCAGACTTCTCACCCATATTTTCTGTGCTGTAATCTGCAGGGTCCCTTTTTCATCCCAGTCAGGTACAGCTTCCTAGGAAAGAGTCAGTGCAGTTGAGCGAGGCCTGATCTTTCTTGTCTAATAATTAACTTTTGTAAAATTCCAAATGCTTAGGATAGGCTCCAGCTTTCTGTGTTGTTCAGCTAGTTTCAATTGTAAGTAGAAGCTCTTTTTACTAAAGAAGTCTCTGGATCTACAATCCTCTGAAGAAACCTAATGGTTTATTTCTCTCATCCTCACAGGACCTGCTATTCAATGGCTAGAAACGAAGGTGACAAGTGGCTGAGATGAATACGACTACTATCCTGCAAGAGATTTTGATTAAAAGATCGCAGCAGAAGAAGAGAACTTCCCCCTTAAACTACAAAGAGAGGCTTTTTGTACTTACAAAGTCTATGCTAACATACTATGAAGGTCGAGCGGAGGTAGGAGACACAGATTTATACTGTGGATTGCTTTTTGTTTCTTCCTGCTTTTGTATGCTATTGACTTTTTTCCCACCATGTATCATAGTGTCAGTGGATGTGGAGCAGTAGCCATGGGTGAGCATAAGCTGCCATTTCTCTTGTATCAATCTACATTATAAACAAGATAAAAGTGTGGATAAATGCTAGTCAGTGTGACCTGGTTCCTAATCAGAGCAGTAGTACCTAGCTAGCCAGGATGCCAGGAAAAAGATAACTGCTTTTATACCGGGTCATCAGAGCTGACCTGTTTCGTTCTTCCATGTTATGAAAGATTACTGCTATCACCAAGTGGGGAGAGGGTAGAAGGACTTGGCAATCATACGTGCTGGTGGCCATGTTTATTGTGGAAGCCATTACTTTCAAATCTGGGGATTAGCTGAATTTAAACAGGAGAAAGAGTGTTTGACAAGCAGTGTGTTGTAGTCTGAGCTCAGTAGGGATGAGATCCCTTGAGTGGGATCATGTCATCTAGTGACTGAAATGAAGCTGGAAGCAGTTTATCTTTGGCAGCGTGAGCAACTCATCCCTCTTTCTCCTTTCTGTGTGAATTTGGTTACAGCCAAAGCTAAGCAAATTATCAGAGTACCATTTTTTTCTTTTTTTCAAATGAGTTCCAGGCTGTTTCATCAAGACCACGTGCACCCAGAATGTGAGTTCCAGGCTGTTTCATCAAGACCATGTGCACCCAGAATGCCCCATCATATCTTTAGTGGTAGGGGTGTGATTTTCCATTTAACTGAGGCTACTTTCCGGATTTGTCACAGTGCTGAAGGGGGTTACAAAAGGCTGAAGTGGTTAGTGGAGCATGCTCTACACCCTGGGAAGCCATTCAGCAACCCCTTATGTTGTCTGTGTAGCCTCTGATGAACAAAAGGACTACAGGAGAGCTGGGGCTTGCTCTGCCTGTTTCTCAGCTATAGCTTATGCAAGCACAACTGAGCTCACTTACCATGCTTCAAGACCACAGCAGTCCATTATAGCTGCTGTTCTCTGAATAAAGCCTGGACACAGAGATTCAAAACGGGATCACCCCCGTATTGGCTGAGGCTGGAAGGGACTTCTGTAGACCATCTTAACCAAGCCCCTGCTCAAGCAAGACCACCTTGAGCTGGTTGCCCAGGCCTGTGGCCTGAAAGCTTTTGAGTAGCACTGTGGATGGAGATTCCACAACCTCCCTAGGCAACCTGGTCTTCTCAGTCCTCCCTCACAGTAAAAAAAATAGTTTCCTGACATTTGGATGGAACCTCCTGTGTTTTAGTTCATGTTCACTGCCTCTTCCCTATGGAAATATCGCCCTTGGAAATAGGTTGGAAGAGTCTTCTTTGCAACCTCCCTTCAGATGTTTACATATATTGATGAGATCCTCTGGTCCTCTGCCCCAAGCTAAGCAGTTCCTACTATCTCAGCTTTTCCTCATAGGAGAGAGGTTTTTGTCCCTTCATCTTTGTGATCCTTTGCTGGACTCTCTCTAGTATGTCCAGGTCTCTCTTTGTGCTGGGTATCACAGAACTGGACATAGGACTTCAGAGCTGAACAGAGTGGAGAAGGATCATCTCCTCTGATCTGCTGGCAATTGTCTAATGCAGCCCTGGATACCATCTGTTGCCTTTGCAGCAGGAGGGTATTGTTGGCTCATCTTCAATTTGTTGTCCACCAGGACCCCCAGGTCCTTTTCTGCCAAGGTCCTTTCTGGCTGCATGTAAATCATTGCATGGGATTTTTCCTCCCCAGATACACAACTATGGACTTGTTGAAGTATATGAGGTTACTGTTGACTTGTTTCTCCAGATTGTTGAGACCTTCTTGGATGCTAGAATAGCCCTCTGGTGTATTAGTCACTCTTCCTAGTTTGGTGTTGCTAAGAAACTTGCTGACAGTATGCTTGGCCTTATCATCCTTATTAATGAACTTGAACAGGACAGGACAAATTTTTGACCCCAAGGATACAGTGCTAGATACTGTTTTCTAACTAGATATCATGCCACTGACCACCACCCTCCAACTGCTCAACCAGTTTTGAGGCCACCTTGGCATATGAATGAGTACAGAATTAAAAAATACTTTAAATAGATTGGGGGCTAAGAAGTTCACTGAAATGATTTGCATGCTTGTATGTTCAAGTAAAATAGAAATGTAACTAACAGCTCTTGCAGGTCTGGTTGTCACCCTTTAAAGAAGATGCCGCTTCTAGCTTTCCCCTTTCAGCTTTACCCTTCCCCTGCAGGGTAATGTCCTCTGGCTAAAGTACCTTTCCAAGGGACTGACTGGTGGATCTGGCTGAGAGAGAGTTTAATTATTTGGGTTGGGTTTTCTTGCTGTGAGCTGGAGCAGGTCTGCCCGTATTGCCTCTATAGCTGAAGGCATTAACTTCTTCAAACTTTCCAGCCTAAAATAAGAAGAGTTGGGGTGAGAATAGGTATTGCACTTATTCTAGCCCAGCAATTTGGTGGTGAAACGTATTGTGCCTGTCCTAGCCTTGCAGGCTTGCTTCTTGGAGTCCATACTGCTCCAAAAAGAAGTCTGCTAATCACCAGAAAGATATTTGATCTGGTTTAATTTTTGCTGGATTCTGTTGGGTTAGCAAGCAGAGTTTGCTTCCTGCAGGATTGAACACACACTAGTGGTTAATGCCAGATGGTGGAGGAGAGGGGGATGCTCCCTCTTTTGACATCAGTAGGTTGTTTGACTGACTCAGGTGCAACACACACCTTTCCGACCTCAAAACTTTTTCACTGTTCCTCCCATTTTATTTTCCTCTAAACATGAAGCAGTGTTTTACTTCATTAGGAATAATATTTGAAAAACAGGAGCTCTGATCTTCAAGGGGCGCACTGAATGTTTTTGTCAGCAGTACATTTTTATTTCAAACAAAATTAATAAAAATACTGTGTGATTTAGATCTCTGTGATACAGGGTGATTATTCTTTGTGTCACTGTGCAACTGAAATGGAAAGAGTTTGGGGATTTCATTAGTGGTTGGGTTTTTTGTTTGTTTTTAAAGCAAATTATGGTGTCTGCAAATTTGAATTTAAAGATGGTTCTGGTTGAAGTACTTTATATATAGAGAAAAAATTACTAGAGATAAAAATAATTCTGGCCCCTCTGTGTAGCTGGGGATTTTTTACTGAAATAAATGTGACTTTCTGGTTGAATTTAAAGATCTGAAAGGAGAAAGAATAGTTATGGACTGATCTCATTTCAGGCTATGTTCGAAGTCCAGATAGGCAAGATAAGCATGGAAATCCCAAGCCACAAGATCCCACTCCCTCATTTTAATGGGTGGTAGCAGTCTGTCCAGGGTGGCTGAATTCTGCACCTCTAGGTGAGGGTACAATTCCCACTGTGGTCTTTGGCCAAAGTGCAGTCTTTTTTTCCATTTTAACTTGTACAGGAATTCAGTGGAGAGTGTGTAAGAAGAACCCAGGGACTGTGGTAGCGTGAGTAGTCACACTGTTGCTTTTTAAATTGAAACTTGTTAACCAAGGTGTGGGCAAGCCAGGGTTGTAAAATAAGGTGACAGAATTAGACTTTTGGTATATCTGGTGACAGACGTGAAACATTTATGACAACAGAAAGCAGTCAACCATAGTAAATGCTGTTCTTGTAAATGCTGTGGAGAGTTTTAATTGACCTTGTTCTATGTAGCCAGTGGTAAGGACTTGCTTGTTCTTTGAGCAGGAATTGCACTTGATAGAAGTGCTTTTCTCCACTTTTTAATGACCTATTTCTTGACAAAGTGCCAACTATCTACTTGGAGCAATGAACAATTACAGAATCACAGAATCACAGAATGACCCAGGTTGGAAGGGACCTCAAGGGTCATGTAGTTCCAACCCCCCTGTCTAGCAGGGCCACCAAACAAACACATTTACTAGATCAGGTTGCCAACATGGCCTTGAACACCTCCAAGGACGGG
>VZTY01032525.1:82384-95680 GCA_013400935.1 Turnix velox
GGCATCCACAACCTCCCTCGGCAGCCTGTTCCAGGACCTAACCACTCTCCTAGTAAAGAACTTCCCCCTAATATCCAACCTAAATCTTCCCTCCTTCAACTTGGATCCATTTCCCCTAGTCCTGCTATTGTCAGCCCTTTCAAAGAGTTTACTCCCTTCCTGGGTGTAGGTTCCCTTCAGGTATTGAAAGGCTGCAATGAGGTCACCCCGCAGCCTTCTCTTCTCCAGGCATTACCTCATAAGCATGACTACAAGCAACAGGGCAAAATCTTGTTTAAGCTTGTTCATAATCTAAATTTTTTCATACATTCTTTCTAGCATCTTAGGCACCCCATCATGACACATAGTGGCCACAGTGAAGCTGGGGATGCACTGCTGCCTTGAGGAGGAGAAATGTGTAATCCGCACTTAAAAATGTTGTTGGACTGTAGGTTATGGAGGAGGTGTGTGAAGTATTAGTAAGGCAAAACTATAGAATCAGGCTGCAGTTAGACTGGTTTCAAAGCCCAGAAACTGGAGGAATGAGTCCTGATTTAGGTCACCTCTGCAAAGCCCTACATTGATGAGTAATGTCTGGACGCCAATAGGACCTTGGCTGTTATGGCTTAATTTCTTATGGGCATTATGCTGTTTACAAAAATTATGGGAGATATATTACCTTAAGGTTGGTCAAGAAGATGGGCATTAAATCTTGAAGATAAAGAAATGTGATGGGATGACTTTCCTCAAGCATTGTAGAGGTAGATTTTTAATGTTGTCAGAAAAGGAGTATTCTGTTTAAGATGGAGATGGCTTCTGATATTGTTGCATTTTTGGCATAAATTCTGTGAGTTAGTAAAAATCAATGTTGGGAAAATACTTTTTTGCAATATTGGGTAAACAGTAATTGCATGCATATAAAAGGCTGAGTTAATTTTGTATGTTACATAAAACTTTTAAGGGTTTATCAGTTGTAAGTGTTGGAAAAAGAATACTTTCTATGTTTTTTTCCCCCTTAATGTTGCATAAGCAAATAAATTTAATTGTGATGAGAAATAATCAGATTGGGTTCCAAGCACAGAGTGAGTGTATAAAAAAATGGAAGAAGTTAAATATGTTCCTGTTCTGATTATACCACACAGAAATAACATTTAAGCAACTGCATCTGCTGCAAGTACTCTTGGCTTGTGTGCTTTTTCCTTGCGTGGCAGTAAGTTCTACTGTTGTGAATTCTTTCCCAACAAATGGTCAGAAGGTGTCTCTGAACTGGGAGAAGATCTTAGGGAAGTTGTCAGTCTTGAGGGGAGCAGAGTTAGTGCTGCACTATAGAATAGCTGTGATAGCAGATGACATGTACTTCACACAAGTTTTATGCTGGCAAAGCAGTTCACTTGAACTAAAGGTACCACTATACTAGAGGTTTTTGCTTCAGATGGCTTTTTAGGTCAGATGTGGGCAAGATAACAGGCAGAGGTATTGAAGTGCTTCTTGTCATGGAATAGTTGAAAGGAGCTGTTTTGTGCCACCGATACAACCTGTTCATTTGCTAATTTGAAACATTTCCCATTGATGTTCCTCATGAGTGTGGGGCTTCCACAGAACTCATAATTTTAGATATTATCAATTTGTGGACTACTCAGTTCCCAGTATTTGTTTGAGCTGTGGAGTGTTCCCTTCTGCTGTGGTGTTTCTCTCTCATAACTCTCTGGGCGGAGACATGCTTTAGTTGGAAAGTGTGCTGATATGTGTGGTTTGGTTGCTGTTCTCCCACGCATGGTGTGCAGCATGTTTACAGTAACCTTCCCAGCCCACCACAGCTTGCACTGACCTCCAGCGTGAAGCAGAGCATAAACTAGAGAAGGTGAAATTGCTTTAGGCTCTAGAGACTTCATTGTTTGCTCAAGTTCACTGGACAGATTGTATTTACCAAAATCCAATATTGTACGTTTTATACTGGATTTTGTGCTTTTAAAAGGTGTAGGCTAAATCCTTGCCCCCATCATTACTCTGCATGTAGTTTGGTGGTCTGCAGTACTAGGAGGAGGACAAAATGGATGAGAATCTGTGCTGCACCACCCTTTAGGTCTGGAGTGGTGGACACAGCACTTGGACTCGTATTAGTATGAAGAAATCAGATGTTTCTACAGAGAACACAAACAAGAGCCCCAGAGGGAAAACAAAACATTTGAGTCTTATTTAGAAGTCCCTGTCCAAGTATGGGTCTTGTTGGAGTTGGGCTGATGGTTGGACTCGATCTGAAAGGTCCCTTCCAACATAGATAATTATGATCTTATGATCCTTCTTTGGAATGAAGGAAAAGGCAGCTTTCTGATGAGCTGATCCTGGGAAGTGCAGAGCACACTTGTCTTTGCTCGCGGTTGTGGTATTTCTCATTTGTCATTGGGATCAGACTTGTGTGAAATAGAACAACTGACCAAACCCTACCAGTATGGAAATGGAAAAAAAGGGAGAATAAAGGCTTGAATATTCACATTGTTGATACTGAAAAGAAACTTTTGTAAGGAAGACAGTTCTTCTGCAAGAGCTGTACTTGTTCCTTTAAATTTGTGTAGAGAGGAGACAGTAGCTACTGAAATTACCATGGAGATATCCTAAGGAAGGAAAAATAATTTTAAAAGCTCTGGGGCCCACTGTAAAGTTGAAAGTTTCAGGCTAAGATTGTGTAGCTTCATTGCAACACTGATGTTGTGTAAATACTTCCTTTGTAGCATAACAACATTATAGTTTTCTAAGAGAAGGTTATTGTATAACAGTTCTACCGTTTGCTTGTTTGTATGCTTCTAAAGAGCTTATCCTTAATCTATATGGTTTCTTTAGTTATTGCATAGGTGATTTAATTCTCTATACAAATGAAATCACAGTTCAGCATTAAAATGCATTGCATGACTTCACTGATTACTCTTGGTTTTCAATGTAACATAAATAGTTTTTGAAATTAGTAGATAGACAGAGCTTTTTTGTTGTTGTTTCAAGTTACATGTAGTAATGACAGACCTTTCTTAAAATACTTGTAAGCTTGCACAATAAATTTATTACAGTTAGAAAAAGAACCAGAAGTGAATATACACTTGCACATCAGTCACATAGAAGAGCTTAGCCATACTTACTGGGGAGGTGCTTTCACAACTCTTTCTAAGAGAGGCTGTGGCTTTAAATTGGTTCAGCTTTTACTGTTTAGCAATTTTAAATGGAATTAAACACTGTAGTTGTTTTCCTCAGTGTTTTCAGCAAAAGAATTAATCAAAATTTAAGTGCATTTGGGTAAATTGTTTAAAAAATTCAGACCCTTATGCTTTTATATGTGTACATATATCTAAATTTTAAAATGTAGTGATTAACTTGTAGTGATTTTCAGCCTGAATTATGCTGCTGAGCAAGTACAGATGATGTATTTACAAGTTATTTCACCTAGAATGATGCCTGCCACATCCACTTGGGTAGAGAATATTGTACTTGGGGGAGTAAAAATACTTGGAATAAAGGGCTTTTCAAACATCTTCGCAAAATCTCTGTTTAAATGCTAACTTAGAATAAAGTTTCTAATTGTGTAATAGCTCTAGAGTGACCATTGCTCCTACAGGTTGGCAATATTTAAAAAACCAGTTAATTTTAACTTCTTTGCATTTGATGACAGCAATCAAGACAGAATTAGCACATGACTTGGTAATTGTAGGTGACTAATGGATGCTCTTTGGATTAGTTTGTCAAGCAAACTTAGAGACACCTTTGATGTAGCAGTGCTTGCATTGTGATCCCTATATATAGATCTCTTTGCTCAGCTGGAGTAATGGGATTGCTCAGCATATAAAGCTGGGGGAAGAATGAGGAAGGGAAGGATATTTGGTGTATTAGCATTTGTCTTTGCAAGTAACCATTATGCCTGATGGAGCCTGCTGTCCTGGAGGTGTCTGAACACTTGCTTGCCCATGGGAAGCAGTGTATTAATTCATTGCTTGCCTTTGCTAGTCTGTGCAACTTTTGCTTTACTCATTAAAGTGCCTTTATCTTAACTCACTTTTTTTTTTTCTAATTTTTGCTTTGCCAGTCCTCTCCCCCATCCCACCTGGGGTTGGGAGGAGGAAGCGGGGGAAGGAGAGTGCATGGGTGGTCATAGCTGCTGACTGGGTTTAAAACACAAGTTGAATCAGTGAGATTTAATTGTTTGTATTTATTTTGTGGTGGCTGCTTGTCCCTCTCAACCGCATCAAATGCTTAGAGCAAATGCTTCTCTTCTGTGAAGGGGCCTATCAAAGCATAAGCACCAATAAATGAGTAGAGAGACAGTGCAAAGCATTACTAAGATGCTACAGTAACCAAGAGTTTTTTAGCACAGTTTAGTTATTTACACCTATATTATAGCCTGGGGAACTGGAGGCTTGAGCTAGAACTGTAGCTACCCACTACTCAGAGCAAATACATTGAGAAGGTATCTTTCCTTTAGGAAATGAGGTAGATCAAAAAGTAGGAATAAATTGCCCAAAGTAAAAGTCCACGTAAAGTTTGTCAGCATCTTGAGCTGTTGAGGTGAATGAACAAGAAGACAGCATTCTGCAGCAAAGGCACCATAAACCTCTTAGGAGGAAATCACCTGAGGATTGGAAGGGACCTCACAGAGAGGGATTGGGATAGATGGTCTACTGGAAGGCAGTAGATGATGGCATTGGGAACCATGAAGCTGGCTCATGGTTTGTTTCCTGTTCCCCTTCTTGCCCCAGATTCAGAGAAAAAAAAAATTAAATGCTTTTTTTGGTCACAGGCAGAACTACTTTATTGATGATGATCTGAAAGACCCCAAATATTGTCTGAAATCTCAAAAGAGCACTAAAAACTGAAGGCACAGCTGGGTAGGTTTGAAGCAGGTGCATGTGAAATTGTTCACATCAGAGAAATAAGAGTTGTTCATGTGAATAGAGGCAACTTCGCTGATGCATAAGAATACTCCAGCGAAAGGAACATGTCATAAAGAAACTTAAGTTGTAGAAGTTGATTATGTTGCAGAAATGATTCCATGTTGTTTGAACCATCTGCCAAAGGCAAAGTCTGATACAAAATGAGAATCTGCAGTCAGTGCCCTTCTAGAAGAATTTTGATATTTATGAGATGGAACAATTAGTGGTAGTTGAAGTTGAGAAGTTTAAGCTGTAGTTGCTGAGACCCTGTCAGGGCATAGATGAAACTATCATAGGACTGAACAGTAGTAAATGAATCTTAAAGGTGTAAAGAAGTAAGAGCTGGAAATAAAATGAGATCATGGAAAGCTCGTGAAGGCCTAGTTCTAAATGGAAAGAGGTAAAGCTGAGAAACTAAGCTAGCAGGCTAATTTTCAGAAAAGAGATAGAAAAAAACCCAGGCTTGTGAAAGTACCTGGAAGATACCAAAATTGCACATCCTCTCTTGTGTTTTGGTGTTTTCACTAGTGAGTTTTTTTCTGAAATAGAAGCTTGCTAAGTTCTCAGGTGACAAAACTTGAAGGTGTTCAAAACATTTTGGAAAACAAATCTAGAAATAAAAGTGGTATATTTGAATTAGGTATGTAGTGAATTTGGCGGTTTGGGGTTTTTTTTTAAATGTGTTTTGTAGAACAAGATTCAGTGTGGACAAGTGCAAAATGTAAAAGTTTAGATGGGAATTATGAAATCACTGAGTGACAGAATGTCAGGGATTGGAAGGGACCTCAGGAGATCATCTAGTCCAACCTCCCTGTCAGAGCAGGAACAGATGAAGAATAGGAATAATTTCAGGCTATCTGCAGCAGGACCTGAGTGACAGGACAGTGAATCATAAGCTGGCATATTGCTGTGAAAGAAGCAATTGTTACATTAGGATGAATTAATGGGACTGAATCCTTACAATCTGAGGATAAGGCATCAGCTGCAGTGCTGCATCTGGTTCGGGGCAGTAAGTTCATGGACCTGCCTGACAGTCTGGAGGCAGAAACAGTGGGAAGGATGAGGCTCCCAAAAGCTTGAACTGTGAGGAAGGATTGGTGGAGCAGAAAACGTCTGAGCCACGTTCTGCCAGAGCAGTTCTTGGCTAGGGATGCTGAGGTAGCCAGGTTCTTCAGACACTTTGTGAATGGGCAGAGCAGCTCCGTAAAGGGAGATGTCAGTAATGCTGAGGCCAAGTGCTAATGAGCTCAGGATTTTCTGAACGAGGATAAGCATGGAAGAAATAGTATGAACAAAAGAAGAGTAAGCATGGGTGAGACAAAATCTAGATGTTTCTTGGCAGCCAGCCTGACTTCTGTATGTTTTCATTGAGATTTTTTCTTTAAATGAAATTCCCTTTTTATTATTTAACCCTCCGATGCCAACTCTCTGGCCTGGCCACACACACTCCTTCTGAGGAAGGAGAAGGGCTTCTAAAACTGTTAATCGTGTTTTTGAAGCATAGGCAAGTATGAAGTACAGATGGCGTTTTGAGCAGCTTTGTGTAGTAGTTTCTGCACAGTCATTTCCCTTTTGTTATTTTCAGCAACCAGATATATTTTTAAAAAAACAAAACCAAAACCCAACCAACCCTGAGTGCAACTATGAAGCACGTATTTTTATCCTTATTGTAATATAGTATTTTTATGCCTTTATTCATATTCTAACCATGTTTTCTTCTGTAGACCTCTCCCTCTAGAAACATATGTTGTCTTCAGAAGAGGGGGAGACAAGCTTTGACAGGCTCCTTGGGTTCACTGACCTGTGATTTTTTTTTTTCCAAATCCTCTGTTAATATCTGTGCCTGGTAGACACAGCATGCTTAGAATCATAGAATAGTCTGGGTTGGAAGGGACCTTAAAGATCGAGTTCCAACCCCCCTGGCCATAGGCAGGGACACCTCCCACTAGATCAGGCTGCCCTGCGCCTTGTCCAGCCTGGTCTTGAACACCTCCAGAGAGGGGACATCCACAACCTCTCTGGGCAACCTGTTTCAGTGCTCCACCACCCTCACTGTAAAGAATTTCTTTTTTATGTCAAGTCTAAATCTACCCCCTTCCAATTTACATCCATTGTTTCTAGTCCTCCCATCCGATATTATGTTAAAAATTCCTTCCCCTGCCTTTCTGTAGGACCCCCTCAGGTACTCATAAGTTACTATAAGGTCCTCCTGAGCCTTCTCTTCTCCAGGCTGAACAACCCCAACTCCTTCAGCCTGTCTTCATAGGGCAGTTGCTCCAGCCCTGTGACCATCTTCGTGGCCCTCCTCTGGACCCACTCCAATAGCTCAATGTCCTTCCTGTGTTGAGGGCTCCAGAACTGGACGCAATACTCCAGGTGGGGTCTCACCAGTGCTGAGTAGAGGGGCAAAATCACCTCTCTGGACCTGCTGGTCACACTCCTCTTGATGCAACCCAGGATTTGGTTGGCCTTCTTGGCTGTGAGCGCATAAATGTGCAGGTGAAATACTACCATTTCTACAGTGGATTTAACCTTTTTTTCTACTATGTTAGCCATCTTCTACCTTGAAAAACAGTCATGAAGGTTGTCCCTATGGATTGACATCACAAAATCATCCATTGTACAAATTTTATCACAGAGGCCACTTGTTGGAGAGAGTGGTTGTGGGTGGATTTCTCATGGCTGGCTTGTGCCTGCACTTCTACCTCCCAGCTACTTGGAGGGCTTGAGCTTTCTCTTGATTCTGTGTTTCATATCTGCCATATGCCTGGGTCTAAGCAAGCTATTTGGCTTGCAGAAGAAATGCAGCACAGTGATCAGCAAGATGTCACATTATAAAGTGAAATCACGAAATCACTTAAAGGAGAGAAATCACAGTTGTTTTTTCCTTGAATCATTCATTCTTTCTCCTATGCCCCTGGATTTAATAGTGAGAAATGCTGAGCTAAACCCCCAGCTGTGCACCTGACAACTTGAAGCCTACTGGCTGTTAATAACTGTTGCCTCTGAGGCAATCTAAAACATGTCTGGAACAGTGCATTTATAAGGCTTTTTTTAATCTGTAAAATATGCAAAAGATGGACACGTCTTTTCTGATGTTCGGCTTAACTTGTTGGATGGAGTTTTAAGGTGGGTCAGCTTTGAATTGGCTTAATTTAGCATCTCATGGTGAAGCAAACTGGGCCATCTTAAACCATGGAAGCGTACAAAGGGATGACTTTGGATACCCCACTGGACACAGAGATGGATAGATACGTTATAGAGCTGGCAAGCATTTCTTTGGTTTATGTTGCTGTGAAGGAGAAGAAGAACTGGAGAGGTGTCTTTAACACAACTATGATGTGCACTGAATTCTGTCCTTCATGAAAAAGGGCATCTCATTTGGATCCTTCTAGTCTGTCTTGGCTGCTCTGACATCCCTGAAGGAGAGATGGAAGCAGGACTCACTGCTGAGACAAGTGTTGTAGACATCAGCATCTCAATTTTTGGCATTTGCATTTGGTCAGTCAGTGTCCAAGTAAGTAATTGGTGCAAATTATTGACACAGCTTTATAGGTAATATTTATTATTTGACTTTTTCTAAAGGGCTAGTTTTTTCCCCTTAATTTTAAGAAGTCCTGTATTTGGCCTTTTTGTGTGTGTGTTGGTTTTTCTGGTGTTAAGTAACAGTTACAGCTTAATCTGAACTTGGTTCCTGTCATTTTTCCTGATGCTGACCATGGCCTGCACATTTTCTCTGCCTGCTTCCTTCATAACGCATATAAGAGGCTGAGTGCTAAATGCAATTTAAATTTTGATGAAAATTCCATGTTTTCCAATGAAAACTACTGTATTTGTAGGGTGGTGGATTTGTGGCAACTGCATTGGAAGTTGCACTTTGCTTCTGTTCCTAAGACTGTGCTCAGTTTCTTGTGATTGTGCTAGACTTGTACTACTTGGGCAGAAATTTCTGTCCTTAAGAGAGAAGAGGGCAGCTGGGTAAAAGTACTGGTGTGTCTCAATAATGCAGTCTCCATAGAGTCATCATAATTTTGCTCTCACGAAGTGTATGGTTCAGGTGTTTCCCTTAGCTGTGTAGTAGAGCTTGTTGTAAATTTCTGTGCTGGAATTTAATTTTTACCCTCTTCTGCTTCAGGTAAAGAAACATGGTTTTGATTAACTTATTAAAAAAAGCCACCTTATAGAAGTCTGCTATGGAAGTGTGTGGACTTCACTGTTACTACCTGTTGTTTAAACAAGTAGACTAAAGCCCAGAAAACACCACATTGACTGGTCTTTTAAGGAACTTCCTCTCTGGAGTGTTTACCTACACTGGATTTCCATGCATTGTGACTTTGGGCAGCATCTGATGAGCAGTGCTATGGACACTATTTTCCTTCTTTAAAACCTTAATTATCAATTTAGGTGAGACAAATCTTCTTGGGTATCTGTGCTGTAGACCTTGCTTCTTTAGGGCTTCTGTTAGCCTTGGTCAAAGAAGTCCCTTCCACTCAGACCTCAGCTAAGCCCGGGGATGTGCTTCAACCTTGTCTTCAGCTTCCTGCTTCAGCAGGAACTTGGGTTGTGTGAGCAGCACCCCAGTTTCTCTGGAAACTTCATGAAACACAGTCTAGCCTCAAAATAGTGAAAGTACTTCAGGAACAGAGTGAGGGAGCAGATGAGGTGATGGATTTGCACTGATTTTCTTCATCTGTATGAGTCACAATTTAAAATCAGTGAGGGAGAAGCCTTCTTTCGTCTGTATGGAAGTTAGTTCCTGTAAAGAGTAGATTAAACCTATGATTACAACTGATTGGAAACTTCATGTAGAAATAAGTGGTATTTATAACTAAGCAATTAAACTGTACTCTGTGCACTTTCACTCTTTACACCATCTCTCTCATTTTCCAGATGACCTCTGCAGTTAGAGTGACATCGGTGTCATCAGAAGAGAAAGTAAGAAAGAAAAGATAATTGGATAAATCAGTTATTTTACATGATGGCTTCTTTTTTTGCTTTTCTCTTATAGAAGAAGTACAGAAAAGGATCTGTGGATATTTCAAGGATTAAATGTGTAGAAATTGTAAAGAGTGATGGTGTAATTCCCTGTCAAAATAAATACCCATTTCAGGTAGGTTCCTTTTATGTATAGTAGTAAAATATGTAAAATTATAATGCTCTCTTCAGGAGCACCCAGCCATTTGGATGTAACTTGCTTGAAATGACTGTTATTTCTAAATACTGAGCCTGTTCTAAGTCTCTGGTGCTGTCTGGGAAGTGATTCGGGTTTGGCTATTTAAATCCTTCCCTTTGCAGTCCCTTCCCTTGGGACTTCTGCCTCGTACTCTTGGTCTTTGTCTTTTCTCCACCCTCTCTGCTTGGGTTTTGCCTGGAAGATGTCCTGGTTCTTCCTCCAAAGCAGGTTACCTGGCAGCCCCTATACTGGCCTTCATTCTTTCACATTAAATTTAATTACTATTAAATTATTATGTAAGAAAATAGAGATAATACTTGTCATATTTTCTTCTTGTGAACTTAATGGAAATAAACAGAAAAGAAAGTGCTTGGCTGGGTGAGGAATAAATGTTTAGATATGGGAAGTCAGTGCTGTGCCTACTTTGGGTAAAGGAAATGGTTGGAGTGCAGGGGGGGGGATATCTGCTTTGCAGCAGTTGAAGCAGTGGAGAAAAAGCAAGAATCAGCCCAGGGCAGTACAGAACCACAAGGAGTCATGCAATGTCTGAGAACAAGGGATGCCTGATTAGGAAGTAGCTTTAGCAGTTAAAATGTAGTGTTTTTAGAAAACACATGATGAAGAATGGACAAAGCTGAACATGAAGGAAACATTTTTAAGGAGTGCTGTCAAGATAATGTACCTTTACCAAATCCTTCCTAAATCTACAGAAAGCAACATGCATGTAAATAAACCTTTTCCCAGTTTCAGTGTTTTCTGTCTGAGTAGTTTTGCCAAATGTCAGTTGTTTGTCTTGTTCTGTTTCTCTTTATTTTCTGTGGAATAAATAAATTAATGTTACAAGGAAAAAACGTTTTCAGCACTTCCTTTTCCTTCCTCCAGGTTGTATATGATGCTAATACACTTTATATTTTTGCACCAAGTGCACAAAGCCGGGATCAGTGGGTGAGGAATCTAAAAGAAGGTAATGGAAATTTGCTTGTGCTTAACATCCAAAACATAATGCAGATAATGTCAAGTCTTCTGACCAGGATGGAGTTGGTGCTGTGTTTTGGATTTGTGGCCAAAGCAGAGCTGAAAACACACCAGTGTTTTAATTGTTGCTGAGCAGCACTTGAATGGAGGTTCTGCTTTTTTTTCACTCTGCCCCCTCAGGGAGTAGGCTGAGGGTGGGCAGAGCCCATTATACATGCTAATGGGTATGTTATGGATGGGTGTATGTAATGTATTATGCGTGAGATAACAGAACCTGGGCTGACCAAAGGGATATTGCAGGCTCTGCAACATCATGCTCAGCAATAAAAACTAGTAGGGAAAGAAGGGGGTTGGGGTTTTTTAGCTTCCATGCTGGCTGTTGCTCAGAGACTGGCTGGGCATTGGTCTGTGTGTGTGTGATGGCAAGTGCTTGCTTTTACATCACTTTTGTGTTTTCTTTTTCTTTTTCTTTTTTTTTGGGTATTAAGCTGTCTTTATCTCAAGCCACAAGTTTTCTCCTCTTCCTCTTATCTATTCTCTCTGCCATCCTGCTGGGTGGGAGGAGTGAGTGAGTGGCTGTGTGGGTATGTACCTGCTGGCTGGTGTCAACCCTTGAGCTAGAAAAATAAAAAGCTAAAGCTCCTATTGCATGTATCCACCAATTTTTTTTGCCAGCTCCCTGTCTGCTGTTTGCTTGGACAGCATGCTACAACAGGTACAGGGAATATCAGACACCCAGGCTGATATGATTTAATTTGTTACATCCAGCTGAAGTCAGAATTTAACACTCTGCTTTTGCACAATATGTAAAAACAAACCTTATGCAAGCCTGTTAATGGCATCATTCAGATTTTGTTTGAATGTGGCTCGACAGCATTGCAAGCCTGATGATGGCCTTAGACTGATGTAAACTGACATGACTCATTTCCACTGAGATATGGTCTCATTAATGCTAGTAAGTAAAGATCTTTTTCAAGAGCCTGTTAATGTTTTCTGTTACTGTCAATTGCTCAGATTAATTGCAGGTGCTCTTTAAAATAATAAATAATTCCTGGGCAGGGGATCATAGAGCAAGGAATAAACTCTGAAACTCAGCAAGCCCATAGAATGTACGAGCAAGGAGCCCTTCAGGCCAAACACAGGCAAGGATTGTGCCGTGGAATAATAAGTGTCAGCTTCGTTTCTCTGGAATGCTGTTTTTAGAGGAAAAAAGAGAAAGAGAAAGGAGAATGCAGAGCCAAAGCTGCCTGACCACTGCATAGTGAAGGTGGGCATCTGTATTTCCTCTTGTGGATGCACCAAGCACCTAGTATTGTTGGGGTGGCCAGTTTAGGTAGGGAGTGTAGTCTTCTGGAATCAAGTCATGTATGATCCTAAAAATGTCTTCTGCTGTCTTTGCATCACCTCCATGTAAGCCACCCAGAAGCCCCTTAAGAGAACCAACTCTAAAGGACAAATGAAGATTTTGCCTGTTGTAATAGCTATTTAATATGATTCTCTTGTAGATTACTTTGTTTTGGTATTTGTCAATATGTGTATTTTTTCTTCCTGTAGAAATAAAGAACAACAGCAATATAATGATAAAATATCACCCTAAGTTCTGGACAGAAGGAATTTATCAGTGCTGCAGACAGACAGAAAAGCTAGCACCTGGCTGTGAAAAATATAATCTTTTTGAAAACAGTAAGTACATATGTTATTATGAGAAGTTGTTTTGGCATATTTGTCAGCTTTTTTATATGTTTGTATCATCNCAGTACTTTACCACCTTCATGTGAAAGAAAACCCTCTTACTATCTAATCTGAATCTCCCTTCTTTCGGTTTAAAACTGTTACCCTTCATCACTGCACTTCCTGATTAAAGAGTCCCTCCCTATCTTTCCTGTGGGCCCCCTTTAGGAAGGCTGCTATAGTGTCACACCAAGGCCTTCTCATCTGCAGGCTGAAGAATGCTAACTATCTCAGCTTGTCCTCATAGCAGAGGTGCTCCAACTCTCTGATGATCTTTGTGGCCTCCTGTCGACTTAGTGTAACAACTCTATATCCTTTTTGTGCTGGTGGCCCCAGAGCTCCATACAATACTCCAGGTGGGGTCTCATGAGAGTTCAGCAGAGGGTCAGAATCACCTTAATTCTCTTGCAGAAGTAATAAAAAAAAAGAGAATGCAGAGCCAAAGCTGCCTGACCACTGCATAGTGAAGGTGGGCATCTGTATTTCCTCTTGTGGATGCACCAAGCACCTAGTATTGTTGGGGTGGCC
>VZTY01032525.1:105303-139330 GCA_013400935.1 Turnix velox
TCCCACTAGAAGAGGTTGCTCAGTGCCTCATCTCACTTGGCAATACACTCACTCATCTTTGAATTTTTTATTTGTTCCTTCTTGAAATAGCCTTTTTACAATTAATGGGGTTTACTCCTGTGGAAAATTTTAGGAGGTTGAAGCTGGCTCTAATTGAGTCTCCAAAACTGCCCTGTGCAGGAAATGGTGAGAGTTTTCTCTCTCCCAACGAAATCTCTAAATTTTTTTATAAAGAGTTAGGAGCCATTTGTGCTGATGCAATAGCATATCTCTGTTCTGGATTGGTGCCATTTTCACCATTCATGAATCCCTTGAGTTGGTTATTGTTTCTGGTGATATTTACAAAATGATGTTAAAGCAGTGTTGTAAAGTGCACTTACTCTTGATATCTTGTATTCTGGAACACAATGAGAACAAACTACTGAATACACTTGGTAAATCAGTGAACTTCCTAAGTAATGATGACAAATTAGGCCAAACTAATTGGTCTGCAAGAGCCTGCAAGTTTTTCATCCAATTCTAACCATTCCCTTTGCAGGCTGCCAGGAATTGCTTGGTGAGTGACTCAGGAGTGGTCAAAGTGTCAGATTTTGGAATGACAAGGTATGGCTGAGTGAACTAACCCCCAGCAGAATTACAAGCAAAAATGATCTTTTGTGACCTCTTCTTTTTTGCATTTACTTTCCAGCTTGCTTGTTCTGTTGTCATGTACCAATTTCTGAACTAATTTTCAGTCTAGAAAACCGAAACTAGGCAGTTTATTCTCTGGAGCAGTAAGTGTGTCTCACACTTACCATGAGAGGCCTGGCTCTAACTGGGCCTGCCTTCTGTTAGCAACTTTTTGTATCATCTGTGAAAATCTTACAGATTATAATCTTGTAGTGGTGGAGGAGGTGGCATACTGAAGCTCATGTCTCACACTGCAGAGATGATAGCTGTTAATCTGTATTTTGGTAAATCAGTGATGGAACGAGGCTGTTTAGTGAGGTTGGGATGCTCTTGGGGTCGATGGCATCTCAATGGTTGAAGTGCTGGGAAGTGTTGAGGTCTATAGAAGGGTTAGTTTCCTGCCCTTCTTAGCACTCATGGGCACTACATCAGAAGGATGATGTGTAAGTAAGGCACGAAATACGCGAATGCACGAAACTGGACTTGCAGGTGGCCCAAACCTGAGCTGTTTATTACAAGTGAGGACTCTGAGGTCTTCAGCAAAATTAACTGAGTCTTGACTGAATCCTTAGTACTGCGCCAGTAAAGCATTTTCATGGTGTGATGCTAAGTTGTGGCCATTAGGTGGCAATATAACCTTCTAATATTCAATCTCGTACTTAACGTACAATTTGCAGGCTAGAAGGCTGACCAAAATAAAAGATATAGTCTTTTTTTTTTTCTTTTTGTTTTTTTCAGGTATGTCCTTGATGATCAGTACACAAGCTCCTCAGGGGCTAAATTTCCTGTGAAGTGGTGCCCCCCAGAAGTCTTTAATTACAGCCGATTCAGCAGCAAGTCAGATGTCTGGTCATTTGGTAAGGCACTCATGGTTGAAAGAAAAGACTAAAACTCTATTTTTACACTTTATCAATAGCAGTTAGGCTCCAATTATTGGGAAGGATTCAGACATCTAAGAAGAAGCTCTGAGAAGACTGTCAAGAGAGGTGATTTTGCCCCTCTACTCAGCTCTGGTGAGGCCTCACCTGGAGTATTGTGTCCAGTTCTGGAGTCCTCAATATAAGAAGGACATTGAGCTTTTGGAGCAGGTCCAGAGGAGGGTGATGAAGATGATGAGAGGGCTGGAGTCACCTCCCTTCTGAGGACAGGCTGAAGGAGTTGGGGTTGTTGAGCCTGGAGAAGGCTCAGGGGGGACCTCAGAGTAGCTTCTTCAGGGGGCTACAGAAAGGCTGGGGTAGGACTTTTTAATAGGATATGTGATGGGAGGATTAGAAATAATGGATGTAAATTGGAAGGAGGTAGATTCAGGCTAGATATAAGAAACAAATTCTTTATGGTAAGGGTAGTGAAGCACTGGAACAGGTTGTCCAGAGAGGCTGTGGATGCCCCCTCCCTGGAGGTGTTTATGGCCAGGCTGGGCAAGGCACTGAGCAGCCTGATATAGTGGGATGTGTCCCTGCCTATGCCAGGGGGGTTGGAACTCGATGATCTTTAAGGTCCCTTCCAACCCAAACTATTCTATGATTCTAAAAGAAGCTCAGAGAACCAATTTGCCATAGTTCCATGCACAAAGACCTTTAGTATTTATTAAAACCCACCTACTAGAATAAGATTTTTTCAGAGATGGCACATGTGAACATAGATCTCAAACTATTTATCTGTTAGAAATCCTGAGCCTATGGCTCAAAATAAATAATGTATTTTCTAGAAGCTATTTACTTTTTTTTCCTTGTTGTTTATTTTCCTATTTTTGTTGTTGTTTTTTAAGGTGTTCTAATGTGGGAAGTGTTTACGGAAGGAAAAATGCCCTTTGAAAAAAGCTCCAACTATGAAGTAGTAACAATGGTCAGCCAAGGACATCGTCTGTATCGGCCCAAACTGGCCTGTAAGCAGGTTTATGAAATCATGATGATGTGCTGGCAGGAGGTATATTATTTTAATTTTTAAAATATTTTAATTGAAAAGAAGGCCAATCTAGGTAGAGCAACGAATTTCTCTTGCAGCATTCTCTCTCAGCTAACCATGTGTTCATTGCAGAGGCAAAGATCTCCCCCCTGGTTTGCAACTGACCTAGAGCTGTGATAAGGAAAACCACCAAGGAAGTTTCTCTGAAATAAACAGATTGTCACATTAAGTATGCAAAGGCATGTAGTAATAAAAAGAAATAATTACTAAATCTGTGCTGGTCACAGTTATATGTGAGCAGATATTGCTAAAGAAGACAGTCAGAATGGCTCAGAGGTTAGAGCATCTGATTTTTATGTTGCTTTATTTTATTAATAATTACAGAAACATGCCAGAATGATCAACGGTACTTTTCAAGGAATACCTTATCACCTTGTTTCAAATCATGCAGAAAATATAGATTAACTCAAAGTTGAATCTAAATAGAAATTCCAATGTTTGTAGAGAAGCATAATTATAAACTGTACTATTAATCCTCCTAATCCAGAAAGATTGACAGTACAGTTTTCTAACAGGCCAAAGGGGCAGTAAAGTCAAATTTAATACTTTAACAACTAAATCATTGTAAAACATCTTTTGTAGTATTAAAGCAGAAAGTCTTTAAGAAGATAAATACATTTAATGAGAAGCCTGTAATTTTGAGAGAGCAGTCAAGGAAACCAAGAAGGGAAAGAGCTACATGACTTATTTCTAGTTAGTCTTTGCCACAGGCGGTGCTGGGGAAAAACAGCTCTTTTCCAGTAATAAAGATGACGTGCTGTCTGATGCTTGTCCTGGAGGAGAAGGTGCTGGAACAGAGAGTGATTAGTCATCAAACCAACTGTTGGAGAACTAAAACTTAGAAAGCAGTTGGTCTGTCTCAAAAAATACATTAAAAACAATGGTGTCCTGGATAGCCATAAAATGAGAAATGTATCTGTAGTCTAAAAAAAGCTTTTCACAGGACTGTAAAATGTTGCATGTGCCTGGCAACCTGCTCAAAATGGTAAATTAAAATGGAATAATAAACTACCTGGAAGATAATAAGTTGTTTTTTACAGCTCTTTGAATATTAATATGTATTTATAGAGTTTATATGAACATCAGTGCAATTGATTCAAATTTTAATTCTTTCATCAGGAGTTAGTAATAATAAAATCTAAGTAGTCAATGTCTGGGAGAGACTCTGCAAATCACAAGCAGGACACAAATAATGGCAAGATACTCTCAGTGTTTTTCATAAAATACAACTAAATCCAGGTACCTCTGTCCTCATTTAATAATTTCATTAATGACTTGTTAGAGGAAAGTTAATACTTCAAAATTCAGCACATGATGCAGACCTAATTAGGCTGTAAAATGAAGAAAAAGTGCAGGTTGTGCAAACATTCAGAGGATGCTAAATTAACTGTGTCATTAAGGTCAGTGAAGACACTGCCTAAGTGTATGGCCATAATTAAACAAAACAAACAGGATGACACATAAAGAACCACAGGGAAAATAAATGCAACATATGAAGGATGCTTTGATTTTTTTGGATAAATAGGACACAGTCTCATTTTGGACCCCAAAATATAACTGTGACCGGTTTCAGAGAGTAACACTCAAAGTTCTTAGAAGCATGAACAAACTTGCATACAAAAAAGAATGGAGGTGAGAAAAATGAAAATGTGTAGTTCAGCAACACCTATTTATGATTTTCAAAGTATAAAAAAGGTGATACTTACTAAAAGTAAATGTCTAAAGCTTACATGAGGAAACATTTGCTTGTCAGATTTAATGAAATGGTGAAATCATTGTCACAGAATGATATCAAGATCAGTGATTTATTGAAATCAACACTTACTGCTTTCTGATCACAGCTGTTGTGTGCTTTTATTTTTAGAAACCAGAGGGACGTCCAACTTTTGAAGACTTGCTTCACACTATCATTGACATTGCTGAGGGTGAAGATGCTTTCTGAAAAACAAGACAACAGCAGCAGAAGTAGTGGCAAGAAGCCAATTTTCTGAGATATGACTTCACCATTTCTCTTTAGAGGCTTTGTTCTGTAAGCTACTGGATGCTGCTAAACAGCCTGAGAAGCCTTTAACACCTGATCCACCTCAACAGGAGGAGAGGTTAAGATAATGTTGGGAAATGTCCTGTTTGGTTTTACATGATGTTGGGATGTCCCTGCTCACTGCACTAGGTGACCTTTGAAGGTCCCTTCCTACTTTGTGATTTATGAAATATGGCAATAATAGCAGTCTCTGTGTTTCTCTTTATACAGGCAGTAGTATTAGTAGCGATCTGCATGCTTAAAAATTGAAGGTATCTATAAATGCCTTTGAAATCTTTCCAGAGATTCTCCAGAACTGTTGTTTTTCTTGGTTGATGTTTTACAACATAGAAAATGTGCCTCTCTCATTTGCACATAGTAGGATGTTAAAAGCACAGTCTTCAGTTTTCTGTAACACTCAAAAAGCTTTGCTTCAGACTACAGTTGGGATATGCCCCAAGCCATTCCATGCTTTGGTCAACCAGGCACCTCCTGCAGTGAGTTATGTGAAAAGTCCCAGCAAAACTGGCTGTCAGTGTACCATAGCATAGTACTTTGTTTTGGATTAATTGTAAAATAATTTATATGCTGTATGTATTGTAAATATATTAATTCCATGCATTTATTTATATAAAGCATGTGTTCCTGAGATTTTCAATTGCAAGTTTTTCCTGACTTGACTTATACACACAACTCAATCCATGAGGGTTGTAAATGGAAGAATAGGTGCTCTCAGGTTTAAGGTGTGCTCCTCTTTCTGTCAGTCATCTGTATGTACAGTGATCTAACCTTTCTCTTCAAAACAGAAAGCATAGTACATGTGTATGTAAATAAACTGAACATTAACTACTCTTTGGAACCAACTGATGTGGTGTTTACCATCAGTGCATCATAAGCCAAACTCATTGTTCATGTGAGTATTTGTGTGCATACATAATCTATACAAAATATGTATATGTTGGTATAAATATATATTTTAATGAACTTGTTGGCCATGATGAAATGTTTGGTGCAGAAATGCCTTAGAAGTTACATGTTCTGTCCTCACTGCCAGAAGGTAACGACTTTCTAACCCTTATGTCCCTGTAGCCTTGCTGAAGCCTGTTTCAATTAGCCTGATTTTGTGAGGAGCATTTGCCATATGGTTTTGCCATAGCTGTTTCTGAGTAACTCTATTGCACATTTTGTTTTCTATTTATTTTAATTCCTTGTGTAATACAAATAGATTCCCTAGAAATGCCTTTTTAAATATTCTTTTGCGTGTGGGCAGGAAGGAGTATGGTGAATCTTGTTTCTAATGAAGCTAATCATAGTTATCTTAAATTATCTTTCAGTACTACTGCATTTGAGTATTTTTGTGATCAGTTTTGTACACGCTTAGTTCCCTGCACTGCTTTGTGTAAATCTTTTACGATCAAAAAGAGAAAGCCTTTTGTTTCCTGGAAGGAATGCTCTTCTTTTCGTGAGCTATTTCATTGAAAAGTTACATTCTGTCGGGAAAGATTTAAATGCCTGCTTCCTTCCACTTAGTAGCAAAGTTTCAGAAGATTATGGCATCGATGCAAATGGACCTGTTGACATGTTGAGGTCCAACTATTCTCTAACCAGTACCACCCGTATTATTGCTCAGTTGGAAAATCTGTAGTAGAAAAAGGAATGTGGAAGATCTAAGGCAAGCTGAGCTCAACGTTCCTTCTCTAATTGTTCTCTTTTGCACTTCATTTTCTCAGTGCAAAGTATAGCATTGCTAAGGCACTGGCACTGCGTCAGGAGGAATACTGTTTCCGTTGAAACACAAACGAAGCACAGGAAAAGCCCGAGATTAAAAGTTTCCAATGAAACATATGGCTGTTTCTATAAACTATAGTTCATTATTAATTGATATGATAAAATGCACCCGAACGGCTGATTTCTTTGTTGAGGTGAAGGCTTTCAAGCTTACCTCTTGTCCTGCCTCTCCCCAGTACCTGGAGACAATATCTGCATACCTGCCCCGGGATTTGATACTTCCTCAGGATGGCTGGAATGGTCAGGCACCTCGTTTTTAGATTACAGTATTTTTGTAGTTGAATGTAGCTGCAGATGATTAATTTTCGTGCCCAGTGGCAAAGTGCGGGGCAGAGCCACCAGGACCCCCACAGCAGAAGACTGAAACGAGGCACAAACTCATCAACGGCCACTTGCTGAGGAGACAAGCTCCAGCGGAGGACAGTCCATGCTGGGGGAGGGAATCCCAGCAAAAAATAGCCGGCAATAAACTTGTTCTGGGGACTTTGGAAGCCGGAGAGAGCTGCGAGGCCGGCAGCTCCAGGAGGCGGTGCTCAGTGAGGGAGCGCGGAGTGGAGCCCCCAGCGGCAGCTTGAAACGGGGCGAGAACTCACCAACGGCCCCGCAGTGGGCGTTCGCTGGAATTAACAAGGGCGGTAGCACCGGGTGTTAATGAAGAGCTAACGATGGTCTTCACCCCGGTGGAGGCTGCGCTCCCACCCCCATAGAGAAGGGCTTTGTGAGTGCAGAGAGCGCAGTCCCGGGGAGCGGCTGTGGGCGCTGTCGGAGCCTCTCGCTGCTCCCGAGGGGCAGCTCTGAGGCGCCGCTGCGCTGTGAGCAGGGGAACCATCTGCTCGGCGCGGTGGAGGAGGGAGCTTCGTGAAGAAGTGGAAGGGCTCAGGTCCATCAGAGAAGCTGAAGTAGAAATAGGGTTTGGAACAAGACCCTGCCCTCCTTAAATGAAAAACCAGAACCCCTGTCAGAGAAGATGAGCCAGGTCCATGGTGCCCCTGCATCCTGCCCTGGTCAGGCAGAAGGCAGAATCCCATAAGAAAGAAATGAGTGGCCTGAAGTTGGAGGTCGGGACGGTGGGTGAGCTCCCTCCCTGCCCACCTCAGCGAGTTTCAGTTCCCTTGAACGGCAGGTACGAGGTTCTGGCTCTTGAAGGCCCAACAAATGAAGATGTGAGGGATGCCCATTCCTCACTGCCACTGTCCTTACAGTTGAGGAGGCCGTTGCTCCAATAAAAACCTCATCCACGAGGAGAAGACAAGCTGCAGTCATTGGAGATTCCCTCTAAAGGGGAAGGGAATGCCCGGTGTGACAGGCAGAGCCCACTCACAGAGGGGTCATTGCCTTCTTGGAGCCTGGGTTCAGGATGTGGCAGGAATCTCCCAAACCTGTTAGAATTGTCTGACTAGTGTCCACTGATTATTTTCCAGGTAAAGAGGAGACTGACTCATAGGCCCAGGACAATTCAAAGAGTCTTCAGAACTTCAGGAAAGTGAAGGAACCTGGTTCCCAGGTTACTTTTTCTACACTCATTCTAGTAGGAGGAAATGCCATTGGAAGGAACAAAGTCTGTAATCAATCAATACATTGGTCTGTAGCTGGTGTCACCCACACACTTTGGATGTTTGTGACAAAGTGGTGGCTTATTAGGCATGGGGAATGTTATCATCAGGTAGGGGACACTTATCCCAAAGGGGAAAGAGGGTCTTTGCCCAAGATCTGCTGATGTTTTCAAAGGTAGGATGAATACCACACAATCATTTCATCTGGATGAACACTGTCATCTTTAAGCAGCTTCAGACCTTTTTGCTCTTTTTACTGTAACTTTAAAAAAAAATGTTAGGGTAAAATATTTATCTGAATAAACCCAAATGTTGTGATAGATATCCTCTGTATATTTTTCCTTTGTTGTAAAAGCATTATTTAGCCTTACTGATTATAATTTAATGAGCAAGATGAGGGCTTAATTCTAAAGTCACTTTTTAAACTTTTTTTAAAAAGAAAAACAGGTACGTGATTAATATGTTTGGGTAGCCTTTTTTTTTTTTTAAAAAAAAAGGCAAGTGGGTGGGGTCAACCAGTATTTATACTTTGCCATGTTTCATATCAGTACTCAGCTAAGGCTGTTGCACTGGTTCAACTGATGAAGAGAGTTCTGCATTTTCATTTGAATATAGAAGGACAGCCAGACATGATTCTTTCCACCTGTAAGTAGACTGGGCTGTGTCTGTTGAACTTGCAGTTTTACTTCTGTGCAGCCTGCCAATGAGCTCTTTAAATACTGCCATAAAAGCAGTAACCAGATTTCTCTTGCATTTCTCAAGTGATCTCTCTTCCGACTCGTGCCTTGTCTTAGAAGATTTCTGCAGTAATATGAATCTATTGCCTGGATGAATTCAGCAAAAAAACTACTTATGCATATAGACTGGGGAATATTCGTACATACTGTCCTTAAAAATATATGCAGTGCTGATATGAATAAAATGTTTGGGGGAACCAGACTTGTTTTTCTTCTAGAGGAGAAATAACTCTCAGCAAAGACAGAAAGCCTCAGTATGCACATGAAAACAGCTTGTCCTTTAAATATTTTTAGAAGTAAACTATCTTTTGCCTTTCTACTAGATTATTGATTTTTCTAGAACTGTTGAAAATTGACAGAGGCTTGAGATCAGGAGGTGTAGCCTGTGTTGCAATTAAGATCTGGGTTTGATGAGTTAAGCTGAGTTTTTAGTGTTTATCCCTATTCACCTGCTGCCACACTGCAAGGGCAAGAACTTCTCCCAGAACATGCTAGAAAAGCATTGAACACTGACAGTAGTACTTTGAGAAGCAGCAAATCAGAAATAAACTTAAGAAATAATAAAATGACAAAATGAAAATTATACTAGTAAATCTCTGACTTGTTCTTCCTCAAGGCTGCAAATTAGAGCCAGTTCTAAATGAAGATATCAGGGAGATTGTGGACACAAAGCATTATGAAACTATAGAGACAATATTATCAACCTAAACCATACGGCTGAACCTTGTGGGACTTTCTCAGGCCACTTACTGGCAGCAATGAAGCATCTCAAAGGACTTAATTGTTTTCACAAAGTCTTCTCTGTTTTCCCTCCCAAGCAAACAGCTGTTCCTGACAGCTGACCAATCTTTTTTCCTCCTCTAGCATCCTATCTTGTCTGTTGTGAGCAGACAGATTTGTTTTCAGCCCTCTAAATTGGTTATCAGAAATGTCAGCTGCAAATTTTTAGGCTGGGCATTTTTCTAGTATTTCAACTTTGACCATCTGCATCTCTTACTGTGAGATCTTTTCTCGTTTTGGAACTGCTCATATGAAAAAGTCTGGGATTGGGAATCAGAATTTGTTAGGTTATTCCAGCTCTGCTCCAGTGTTAGGATTCATGTTTGTTAACAAGGCACCAAGGAGACAATATGACAAATGTTTTAAAGCAAATGTCTTCCTTCTAAAATAGTCATTTACTGAAAGGAAAAGACAATAGTGAAATGGGCTACATTTCTGTACTTGTTCAGAAATATCTGAAATCTCTCTGAGGTTGCAAGCTTTCATCAGAAGCTGAAAAAAAAAATTCTCTGCACAATTAGAGAAGGGAGGTGGTGAATTCTAGAGTCTATATCTATATTTCATGATTTACAACCAAGATATAGTATTTAAAACAATGAGTAAATTCTAAGAGTTTATTTTAATTTTCTTATCTGCATTTTAGAAGACGGTGCCTTTTTTTTTTTTTCAATAAATGCAGGGGTTTAAGAATTACTTTAATTTCTGTGTTTTGCCTGGTGAATAGAATGAGAAAGGCAGGAAGGGGCTGAGTCGCAGGAGAGGGTGTGTGGCTGTGAGAAGCTTCACGCAGGAAACGCAGCTTCCTGTAGGGCTGTGCTGAGCGTGGATGTGGTGCCTGGGGACAGCCCTGGGTGTAAACATCTTCCTCAGCCACCAGCAGAAAATCTAGTTAAATCAAATTATTCATTTATTGTGTCAAAGCTTTTCCTTATTTGCAGTGTATTGGCAAGTATTTTTATGAAGGCATTGCAGAGCAGCTTTGTGCTTTCGAGCGAGATATGAACTCAAAACAATATGATTTTAGTCAAGGTGGGGGGAAGTGTTGTGCAAGAAGGTTGCCAGTGACTAGGGAGGATGTAAAATGCATGGATCAGTAACTAAGTGTTTGACTGAGATGCTGAAATTCCAAACCATCAAGTACAAACTTCCTAACTGAATGTGATTTAGCTGAAACTGGACTCAGCTCCAGAGAACTGAAGGCATTTGTCTATGCTCATTGATAATATTTCACAGACAACATATCAGATTTCTAAACAGAAATTAACAGTTTATGCTGCTTTAATTCATGCCAGTATTAATTTCTACTGACTTAATTCCAAGAGTGCTCTAGAAGTAATGAATGGAAAGAAGAACTTAAGAAGCAATGAAGTTTTTGAGAACAGTTGGGTAACAGATGAGACAGATATGTTTTCAAAGAGCTGAAAATGCTCATCTTTATGATGATAAAGATCTTCTGGATCAATAGACCGAGATATGACAATTGAAAGTACTGCAATAAAGAGAACGGAGCAGAAATATAATGCAGAATGGTGCAAAGTTTGTGCTGTGCCTCAGGGCCCAACAGTTCAGATCAGCACGGGCTTCTGCTCCACAGCCTCATTCTGATCTGAGTCTTCCCTTTTTGCTAGCAGAATCTGACCATATTTTGTGATCTGTAATTGGTTAAGCAATCCAGCCTTGGGAAAAAATTGCTCACCAAATGAGGAGTTCGGGTTGTTCAGCCTGGAGAAGAGAAGGCTCAGGGGGAGACCTCGTAGTGACTTATCAATACCTGAAGGGGACCTACAGAAAGGCTGGGGTAGGACTTTTTAATAGGGTACAGGATGGCAGGACTAGAAGTAACGAATGCAAATTGGAAGATGGGAGATTCAGGCTGGAGATAAGAAAGAAATTCTTTATGGTGAGGGTGCTGAGACACTGGAACAGGTTGCCCAGAGGGGTTGTTGATGTCCCCTGTCCGGAGGTGCTTAAGGCCAGTCTGGAAGAGGCACTGAGCAACCTGGTCTAGTGGGAGGTGTCGTTGCCTATGGCAGGNACCTTTTCTGTGGTGCTATGGACAGGACAAGACACTAAATACTTAGTATGATACTTGAGATGTTTTAAAAAAAATCACATACATTCTTTTATTGCTAGTGTCTTTTAGCACAGAAAAGGGAGGATCTAACATGTAAAGTGCTCATTCACAAAGTAAGTCTGAAATTCACTTAAGGCAAGAATAATCCCTGAGTATACACTATATATTTATGCAAATAGCTGAGCCCATAAGGAAAAGCAAGGTAGAATTATATGTCTGTAACATACGTATGAGCAACTTGCTTTTGGGCTAACAGCCAGATCTTTAAAATCTTATTAGAAAATCATTCTTATGTCAGCTTGAAACTCCACAGTACTCCTTCTAAAATATTTCTGACAAATGTTCTATATGGAGAGCAAGTTAATATGCTTAATTAGACTGATTGTTTTAATCAGAAGAAGTAGATGAGATTTCAAATGTTGTATTACTTTTTGCACATCACTAAATGCTTTATAAATATCAATTAAACTTCTTGGCACTGGCTAAACAGAAAGAAAGCCAAGAATGTTTTTCTCCCATGATGTTCATAACCACACAAAAGTGGTTATAAAAAGAAATGGGATCCTAACATGGTCTAGATCAGGGGACAAACGAAATGGTCCCCCAAGACATTTGGGGAGGTTTGCTAAGTAATGTGCAAATTTAAACTACTCTTTTCTATTGAAATTGCCGTAATTTCCTCAGAAGGAAGTACTTGCTTGACAATACTGTTGTGCAATATAAATTAATATTGCTTCAGAGACATTCCCTTGTTAACACCATGACACCACTTTGCTCTTGAATTTATAGGGGGGAACAAAAAAAGCAATGATAATAAACCTGAAATATTTCCCAACTGACTTGTAAAAATTGATTTTAATTCCAATCTTGTTTTTACCTAGAACATTAAAAATCTCAAAGCAATGCTAGAGACCATCTTCAGGCAGACTTCAGCCACTATAATTTTAACCAGCTATGGGACAGCTTGATGTACACTGGAAAATGATGTAGCAAATGAATTCCAGTGCCCCCATCTTTTCAGCCTGATTTCTTTAATGAAAATTGTTGGTGCCAATTGGTTTGGGTATTTCTATTTGCTGCATTTTGCATGGCCATCAGTGGAAACTTCTTTCAGTTGATGGGGTCTTCTGATTAGCATAGCCTTGACAGCTTCCTCTACAACAGGTTCTTCGCAGGATGCACCAGTCTAAGGGAAATGGTCCCACAACTTTCAAGACAAATACTCTAACCAAAACACATGAGACAGGCCACTTCCTCTTCCAGTCAAGAACTGATTTTAGTCTTATCTTTTTGACATGTGACGTTCTCCCTTCTTTTATTTATTTATTTAAGATTTGCTAAATTAGGTAACTTTATAGATAAAGTAATTGCATTTTCATTATATAGCAAAGCTGCTTAATATTTTGAGTGCTAGGCTGCATGTTGTTGGTACATTTGGGAGAAAAATTGGTACAAGTCATCTTAACAGAAGACCAGAAGAGAAATTCTATTTATTCCAGGCTGGATTAAGTCATTGGGATCAACAAGCCAAAAATGCCATAAGAGAAAAACGAAGTGGACAAGACTAGTGAGATAAAGGCATACCTTGTGAAAGATAAAATGAGAACATACTCAGACCTCAGATATTTCAATAATTCAAATAACTTCCTGAGGCTTCTTTGTGTACTGTGACTTCTGTGGCAGGGAGAACTCACAATTTGCTGGGGTATAAAGTTTGTTTTTTGTCCGTACAGCTGAATACACTCTGCATGCCTGGCTCTCCTGCTTCCTAAAGAGAGCATATATTGTTCCTTAGAGCCTGAGCCCAGTCCACTGGTGCTGCTGCCCTCCCACCCATCTACCAATGTTCTGTGATAGTGAGAAGACTCAGGGAGCTCACCCAGAGAGGGCTATTCCCTGCTGGTTTAGCATCCCATCTTGTTCTGTCAGATGAGATGAGCAGCAGTGCAGGGGAAGAAAGGACAGGACCAAAGCCACCACAGCTTGACTGAAACACAACATAGACACAAGTTGGGGAGAATAGGTCTCAGCCTGACTAGAGGCACACCATCTCATTTAGACCTCCTCAATGCCTTCTGGCCTATTTAATGCCATAAGCTCTCAGCTGCTCATAAAAGATACATTACTTTGATTTCTCTGCAAATGTCTGATGTGTCTGATGATGTGTCTGATGATGTGCATTTTCCTCTGGCTTATCCGCCACTAGGCACCTAAGTGTAAAACATGTGTTTGGCTAGCAGGTATTCATTCTATTAATGGATGCAATAGAGAAAGGAAAACCATTATTAATTCAAATAATTGAATGTGACATGTCTCCTTTAAGAAACCTCACAATTAGAAAAAGCCTGTCATGCAGGTGTCGCATTGATTGTGGTATGAGTGACCTAAAAATGATGTCATTGCTGAAGAGGATAGTTCTTCACCTGATTACGTTCCTGATGGTGCTTTCATCCCCTTCACTGAAGTAGTTAAAGCTTGCATGGGATGGTGTGACCACAGATTAGTACTGAACTGCCTGAAAAGGTCCTTTTATTTCTTTCTGATTTAGTGGTGTGATTTAACTCATCACATCACCTCATCTCATAATTGCTAAGACATTGTAAGGGGGGCAGTGGGAGAAAATAGATGAGGCAGCAGGAAAGGTCTGTTGTCTTTAATAGATGCAAGTTCAGCTTTAATCATTGGCTTGACATCTCACAGCAAGACAGATCAAGTAACTGGGCTAAGCTCATATATAGTCATCCTTAACTCTGTAAGTTTTGCAAACAAACAAAACCAGGAGCACTGCAAATATGGGTCATGTTCTCATTTTCAGATCACACTATCCAGTCTGTTTTCTGCTGCTGCTGCTGCTGCACAGTGCAAGAAAGGTAAGCAATTAGAATGAGAAACATATCTATATATAAATCAAAACCTGGATAAGTTCCTGTGCAACATACAAAAAGTTGCCCTGCCTGTTCCTTTTATGAAGACAGGCATATATATTCATGAATTAATATTTTAATGTGAAGTTTTATAGATATGCACTCATAAATGCTTCATGTTCTTCAAAATCAGAGCAATGAGAACTAAAATGAACCTGGATGCTGGTAGTGGCCTGGTGACCCAGTACTCAGCCTCACAACCAGCTGTTTCCTATGTATCTACTCAGAAATGCAAGGTAAGTAACATTTTGGCAGGTGAAAGAAAGAGGAACAGGTTACCTACAGAGGAGGTGGATGCCCCATCCCTGGAGATATTCAAGGCCAGGCTTGATAAGGCCCTGAACAACCTGATCTAGTGCAAGATGTCCCTACTCAATGCTGGGGCTTTGGACTGAATAACTTTTAAAGGTCCCATCCAACCAATGCATTCTGTGTTTCTAATTGAGGTGATGTCCCATATGGCGGCTCAGTAGACATGTGGAGGAGTAAGGTACTTCATAGTATAAAAATTACCAAGTTAAGGTAGTTGAAGATTCATACTGATGTAAATACAAGCTCACAGTGGGGTTTCCCCAATCATGGACAAGGTGGTTCCTTCTCCCACTCCTGGGTTTGGGTGATAAAAGTGGGAGGGGTGGGACAGCCTTGTTGCTTGTCTAACTCAGCTGGCAGGAGAAACATCCACCTCAATTTTACTAGATCTAAGTTGAATAATCTGAACATTCAAAGCATAACCAAGCACAAAGCTAGAACCTAACCTGATGCAAAAAACCACAATTCTGTTCCTGTCAGTTTGCTCAGAAAGACTGTAATGCACTCCATGTTAATGCTCCAAATAAATGACCAAATTTCCATCCATTTAAACTCCACGGATTGCAATGCTATTCTACCTTTACACCAGCTGAGGAGTCATTCCAGCTTTCATACTTTGTAGATGGCTAGTTTATTGTTCATTTTACATTCCATTGCCATTTTGGCTTCTACACCAAACTACTGAAATGTAAATATCACTTTTTTTTTTACAAATTATGAGGTGATAGTGCTTTGCAAGGTTGAAGAATGATCACAATGAGTTCTTGTTAGTTACTGGGATGGGGTAATACCTGGGGTAATAACCAAGCAATAGCAGGGAGAAAAGACTCACTATGTAAGATACTTTCTTTTTTTTTTCACTAGCATAAGAGGCAAATGCAGTTCAAGGACAAGCCATTACCACCTCTGCCTGTTGAAGCCTTGGAAGACTACAAAAAAACCCCTAGAGTTATTGCACTCTATGACTTTTTTGCTAGAGGACCTTTGGATTTACCACTCAAGAAGTCAGAAGAATATATAATCCTTGAACAGTATGATCCCCACTGGTGGAAAGCAAGAGACCAACATGGGTAAGAGAGTGGGCACCTATTTCCATCTCCCAACACAGAAAGAAAAATAAAAACCACAACTCTAAAACAACCCCTGTGAAAGCAGGGAGATAGAACGAGGCATGTACAACAATTTAGGGACAGGTATGAAAATATTCAGTGGTGTACAAGGCACATGGATTGACTGAGCAGTTAGCTGGACAGTGTTTGGTGGCCCAGAAATGGGTAGAGAGTCTAGATCTCATGAGAATTCAAAGTCCTAGACTCAGCAATTTCCTAAGCAACTTAAAGGCGTTTGAGGAGCATGTGAATCACTGGGCTCTGAGCCATGTAGAAATCCAGCTTTCCGTACTTCAGGTTCTTAACAATTCGATGTATGTGCATAAAAACTGACAGAATCATAGAATAGTTGGGGTTGGAAGGGACCTTAAAGATCATCTAGTTCCAGCCCCCCTGCCATAGGCAAAGACACCTCCCACTAGACCAGGTTGCTCAGTCCCTCTTCCAGACTGGCCTTAAACCCCTCCAGAGAGGGGGCATCCACAACCTCTCTGGGCAACCTGTTCCTGTGTCTCAGCACCCTCACCATAAAGAATTCCTTTCTTATCTCCAGCCTGAATCTCCCCTCTTCCAATCTGCATCTATTACTTCTAGTCCTGCCATCCTGTACCCTATTAAAAAGTCCTACCCCAGCCTTTCTGTAGGCCCCCTTCAAGTACCAATAAGTCACTACGAGGTCTTCCGTGAGACTTGTCTTCTCCAAGCTGAACAATCTTCATAGAGATTATAGAGGTTATTAAGACATGTGCCTGAAAAAAAATCCCTGATCCAAATTTCATGGACATTTTGGAAAGCTAGACAACTTCACTTAGGATCCTTTCCACGTTTATCTTTGTTTCATATCATTGCCTTTTCTCCTTTGCTTTTTCTTAATGCAAATGTGTCCTGTACTGTCATGCTGGGAATGGTTATATGCTAATAACTGTGTCCTTTTTATTCAGATTTCTCCTTTAAATACTCTAAAATTCTTTTTCTCAAGTAATATTTGTAGTTAGAGCGCATGGTATTCTTTTGAATCTATATGCAAATGTGCATTTTACAGTTAAACAAAAAAGCTTTATATAGTTAGTACATTAGAAACTAAAAGACTAGCCTCTAATTTGGAAGGAATGTAACTTTTTTCTGAATTGTCTTGTGATTTTGTTTGAAAATATTCATTAATATGCTGCTCTCAGTACTCCATAAATATCCTGTCAAAACTCACTTATTTCTTCAGTAGTCATCCACAGCTGTGGATCAGAAAGATTGTGCCTGGAATGAAAGGACTTAGATTTGTGTTCAGTTCCTACACTGGGATTTGATATCAAATGACATAACAATAACTTTTCTAGATCAACAAAAGGAAGATGCATATCTTAATCCTATTGATATTATATGACATACTGCAAGAGGATCATAGAATTATTTAGGTTGGATAGACTCTTGAGATCAAGTCTAACTGCTAACCTAACACTGCCAAAACTGTTAACAACCATGTCCCTCAGCACCACATCTACACATCTTTTAAATACCTTCAGGGGTGTGACTCAGTAACTTTCCTGGGCAACCTGTTCCAATGCTTGAACAGTGAAGAAATGTTTCCCAGCATCCAGTCTAAACTATCTTCCATGTGTCATTTCAGGAACGAAGGCCTAATTCCCAGCAACTATGTTACTGAGAATAAGAAAAGTAATTTAGAAACATATGAGTAAGTACTCTTGCACTGCATTTTCTAAAAATGATTTGGGGTGGTCCATTGATCCATCAGTCTGCATTAGACATGAACCAATATTTATAAAAAGCTCTGGGTTTTTTTGTTACTCTTAGAATGAAGCAACTGTTTTGATTTGTTCAGTGAATGTAACATGAAGTTACAAACATTGGGTAAAAATCTGCAAAATTCTAGAGGGGAGAGGCTTCATGCATGAAGTAGGACTGCAGATTTCATCACAGTTTGGGGTAACTGTTTCCTGGAGATTCTTCTGTTTGAGGCCATATTTTATCAAAGAGAATGGGTAAAAGAACTGTTATATTTACAGTGATCTCATAAAGGCATATTAAGAGATACTCATACACAAGAATAGTTCTATTCAGGATTTTGAACTGTGGAGATGGACTACTTCTGTGAAACAGAGAAAAAAGTAATTTTTACCAGCTGAAATGAGAGATTATCTTCTTGTTGCAGATGGTACTGGAGAAACATAAACAGAAGCCAGGCAGAACTTCTTTTGTGCCAGAAGGTAATTCAGCTTATACAAAGACCTAATGATAACTAGAAAGATAAGTAGAGACATTAGGATCATTATTGCAGTCAAATCCAAAATCTGCAGAGAGAGAGAGTGAGTAACTTAAAATAAAAAGGCTTTCTGTGTTGAGTGTGAAGTGCAGACTATCCAGACTTCACAGAGTTTTAAATTGTAGCCCAAGCAATGTCAGTGTAGATTTTCCATACTAGATAAATCAAATTCCATGTATTTTGCTGTGCTCGTCTGTTGTATGAAACACTGAAGACTGGTGCCTGTGCAGGAAGGAAGTTAGCGAGGTGGCAGAGCTTTACAAACCCTCTGCATCTTCCTTATGTGCAGGGCAAACAACCTCTATTGCATTCTACCTCAATCAGTTACCATAGTGCCTGACTCAGTCCCTGCGCAAGGATTACATGAGTTTAACTAACACAGGACTTGGACAAGACAGAGCAGAGAAGAACATCTCAGATAGAACTGAGTTACAGTGTTTTATTCTAGCGATATCTACTAATTGATTTTTTAATACATCAAAGTATTTTCAGTACTTGACACGGAAGACTACTTAACTGCAAGAAATTGCCTGGCATTTAGTATTTTTCCTTGGTTAATTTTGCTCTATTATCTACCTGGTTATCAGTTCCTGTTCTCTGCTGCTTTATCCCCCTCCCAAAAAGTCATAGGTATTCCGCAGAATTTGGTAATCAGCTACAAGTGCTATTCAAGCTCAAAAGCAGAAAATAACTCTACTTGAATTTTTTTTCAGTCCAAAGAAGGTGCTTTTGTTGTCAGAGATTCCAGTCAACAGGGATTTCTTACACTGTCTGTGTATTCACAAGCCAAAGGGTGAGTTGCTCTGCTTGGTTAGGGTTTGAATAAAGCAGTGGTTGGAAGTGCTCCCTCCTAAGTCCTCAGGCTAAATGTGTTGTTTGGGCATGTGGTACACAAGAGCAAGGAACCACTGGACTAGTCATGAATCTCCATGTGCAAAAATGCTGATGGTGGGCAGGGTATCTGGGAGTCAGGGTGCAAATGTGCTTACCAAGTTCATCGAAGTCCTCAAAGAAGCTGGAATAGTTGTGCATCCTATCCATGTAATGCAAGCAGTAAGGTTTTTCATTCACGTCTTCTTGCCTCTCCTCCTACATGAACTACCACACCATGCAACCACAGCCTTTGACTGCCACACAGACTCTGCACTCCATAAATTCATCCTAGACTCTGCTGACCTCAAAGTTCTCCTGTTTTTCTCTCCTAAAATCATCTCGCCTCCTCATTATGCAGTCGTACTGCTAGCACAGGACTTCCTTTTCCCCCACATCAGTCACCTACACCCCTGACTTAGCCCTTTCTTGAGCTGCCTTGCAGTCTCCTCCCTCAGCCCTCCTGCATCCTCCTGCTTTCCATCTCTCCCTCTTAGAGAAAGCCAGAGGTGAGAGGAGCACAGCAGAGAAATGGTTGCCATCACCACCCTCTTCCTCTCTCCCTCTCCTCCTTGTAAAGGTGGGACAACCCATCCCCACCACCCCGTTCTGGACAGGGTACTGAGGCAGGGTACCAACCTCCAGCAACTACCTATAGCCTGAAATGCCAAACTTCTTCATTTTGAATGTCCCAGAAAGCAGGGGTAGATAGGTTTCAAGATGTACAGAAGACAATTCAGGTGTGGAGAAATACAGAAGAGTAAACATTTCAAGTAAATACTTCAAGGAGGAGCCTTTGGAGAAGCAGGACAGAAAATACAATCTCGCAGTATCCATTAATATGTTTTTAACTTTTGGGGGACACACTGATAATGAAGAGTACTTCTATTATTAAAAAGCTTAAATTCAAATAAGCACTGAGTTAGGAAGAACATCTGTTAAAGACAAGGGCTATTATGGATACAACAATGCTTGTGCAATAAAGTTCATTGTGCACTATCTCCCATAGCTGGGAGAACAATCCAATAAAGGTGTTTGGTTTTGTTTTTTTCCTGGAGCAATGTCCTAGCTACATACAGCCATTTTAATTTGAGAATTGTATCCCAGGATTTCAGATTTTTACTGAAAATAATAATTTTTTTATTTCAGAAGTCATAATGGAGATATCTGGCATTATCAAATTAAGAAAAATCGCTTGGGACAATATTATGTAGCAGAAAAATATCTCTTTTCATCTGTTCCTGAACTCATTGAATATCATCGACACAATGCTGCAGGTAACACATGCAAGGTAACAAGGTTTTACAAGTGATGATTTGAAGCTCCTTGTGACTTCAGGAGACTGAAGATGTCTCTTCCTGTAATACTTTTCTCATAAAAAGAGATGTTTTTCAGTTCAAAGGTGTCCATGATCCTCTCAGCCAAAGTCATAGCTATAGTTTACATATGCCATAGGGGAAGTGAAATTATGAAACTCATCTGTGCATATCATCTGAATTGCTTTTAATACAAAATAATATGTTTTTATCCTGAATGAGTGGAGATGGGAAACCACACAGAGATCCCTCACAATAGTGAGGGAGGAAGACATGAGAATGAACAGTATTTGGGTGAAAGGAGGAGTGTAGGGAAGAACAGAACTGAAAACAGAAAGAATTTTCTGTGCTTTCCTACAATCTGTTCTTTCAAGGAGGAGCAGAAAAGAACCTATAAGTAAAAGTGGGAAGAAAGGATGAATGCAGGGTGTCCTTGTTGAGGGATAATGTTAGCTCATGAATTCAAAGAAAATGAGAGACAGAGACAAAAATATTGCTTATAATAGGAAACGATCTTGAGAAATCATGCCCAACCTCTTAGGTGGGCAATATACTATTGAAGTACTCATTTATTTGGGATAACTGACATAGGACAAACAAGCAAGGGTATCACTTTCAGCTCTATGAAAGAATAGAGCTTTTGTAGTCAGAGCCCTATTGAACAGTATTCCTCCATTTCTTCTCACTGGGATGATTTTTCCAAACAAGATGTAAGCAAAAGTAAGAAATAAGAAATGTATGTAAAATTACAATAATTCCTGTTTTAGAAAAGGTACTTCTGGAGTAAAATGGAGTAACAGGTGAATAGAATATTGTTGCTTTGTCTCCTACAGGTCTTATCACCCGTCTCAGACATCCAATTGGATCAGCTGTGAGTTCTTCACCAGCAACAGCAGGATTTAGTTATGGTAAATCTTCGGCATCTGTCTAAGCAAGAATTTAGATTACCAAAATAGTTCTCATACGTAATCAAAAATAAACACCTGTGTTATCTTCAAGCCTCAGGCACTCTTACATTAAGTGATTTAAACACTAATCACACTCCATAAGCCATAAAATAAGATCCACATATAAGTAAAAATATGAGCACACAGTAATTTTCATATATATAAAACTATAGATAGCATGAGCTCAGGAGAGCTGATCTGAGTGTTGTGACATTTTGGGTTGCTTTTATAGAGGAGTGGGAATTAAATCCATCTGAATTAACATTCATGAAAGAGCTTGGACGAGGGCAGTTTGGTGTTGTTCAGCTGGGCAAATGGAAAGCCACCATCAAAGTTGCCATCAAAACGATCAATGAAGGCGCAATGTCTGAAGATGATTTCATCGAGGAGGCCAAAGTGATGATGTAAGTACAAAAGCTGTTACATCTGATAGTTTTCATTGAGATGACCAAGGAATAAATATAACCTAATGTTAAATTTAAAACTTGTAGATAAACCAGTGTGATGAGTATGGTGGATGTGCAGGACAGAAAGAATGATGTAAAGGCTGAATTGAGCTGATGCAGATGCTCACTGCATCCATGACCAGACTCTTTCTTTGCTAAGAAGTAAAGGTGCTCCTACAGCTATTCAGGGTCTCTAGAACCACTGGCAGAGCTTATACCTAATGAGAGTTTTGAGAAACTATATATAAAACTACATATATATTAGTAAATCAGGGAAGTATCCAATCTGGCTCTTAGCACAGCCTAGAGAAGAAAATTTGCAGGGCCATACCCACTGCCTGGAAGTGAGACATAACTAGACCTTTCCATTTCACATCATCCATATCAAGCTTTGCATTCACTGCAAAGATATATAACTGATGGACAGTCTGATGCCAGTCAAATTAAACATTGTTCACCAATGCTTTTTTATCAAGTATGGAAAGTATTTTTCAAAATAATCATCACCTGTCAAGGACAAATGCTGGCCTAAATTGTGATTATGAACAGGAAACTCTCCCATCCGAAGTTGGTTCAGCTTTATGGAGTGTGTGCACGCCACAAACCTCTCTACCTTGTGACTGAGTTCATGGAAAATGGTTGCCTGCTCAACTACCTTCGGCAGAGACGAGGGAAACTGGGCAGAGACATGCTGCTGAGCATCTGCCAGGATGTGTGCGAAGGGATGGAATACCTGGAAAGAAATGGCTTTATCCACCGCGATTTAGTAAGTTTTCTGACCTGAAATGAAGATGGTGAAGGGAGCATCTCCCTCATGAGGAAAGGCTGAGGGAGCTGAATCTCTTTATCTTGGAGAAGAGGAAACTGAAGGGCGTCCCCATTAATGTTTATAAATATGTCAAGAGCGAGTATCAGGAGGATAGAGCCAGGCTCTTCTCAGTGACATACAATGATAGGACCAGGGGCAAGGGGTGCAAGCTTGAACAGAGGAATTTCCACAGAAATATGGGAAAAAACTTCACAGTGAGGTTGTCAAGACTGGAACAGGGTGCCCAGAGAGGCTGTGGAGTCTCCTTCTCTGGTGGCATTCTAACCCATATGTGTTCCTGTGTGTCCTGCTGTGGGGGTTCCTACTCCACCGGGGGGATTGGACTAGATGATCACTTGAGGTCCCTTTCAATCCCTGATATTCTGTGATTCTATGTAATAGACTTCTATAGTTCTCTTAAAATGCTTGAGCACAGGTTTCATATACATTTCTCTCATCTTCCACAGGCTGCAAGAAACTGTTTAGTCAACACTGAGCACATTGTTAAAGTATCCGACTTTGGCATGGCCAGGTAGGAGGCCACTGATGTGGGGTTTGTGGGTCCCTGTTCTCAGACAGCTGCAGCATTGCCATGGCTTAACCTTGTAAATCACTTAGATGGTTTGGGAAACTCCACTGCAATTGAGTTTCATATTCTGATGAAAATTGCAATGTTGTTTAATTGTTGTAGCATGAATTGGATGTTGTGTCCTCCTCTTGCTATTGGTGAGTTTCAAGATACAGTGTCAGTTAAACTTCATAAATGTTTAGGGGCAGAGAAATGTCCAGGGAGCATAGGGCTGTCAGTAACTTGGATAAATAAGTTCCACAACACTTCTGAGGAGGACAGAAAGTCCACGGGGATAGATTCAGGTGCTAATGCTGACCTTCAGAGTCAGTGGCTGAGCAGGTGGGGAAGGAGGCAGGATGGACTGACAGGGTGAGCAGGAAGTGAGATATGTACTGCTCTAGCAAGGAAGTGGTTTTTCTGCTTAATGAGAGACCAGCCAAAGACAGAATCGTAGAATGGTTAAAGTTGGAAGGCACCTTAAGTTCATCTGGTTGCAACACTCTGCCATGGGCTGGGACAACACCCACTTGACCAGGTTCTTCAAAGCCTCATCCAGCCTGGCCTTGAACACCTCCAGGGATGGGGCATCCACAGCCTCTCTAGGTATCCTGTGTCTAGGTATCAATGTCTCACCACTCTCACAGTCAAGAATTTCCTCACTTCTAATCTAAATCTCTCTTCTTCCAGTTTAAAACCATTCCTACTCATCTGTCACTGCATTCCCTGTTAAAGAGTCCGTCCCCATTTTTCTTGCAGGCCCCCTTTAGGAACTGGGAGGGACTATAAGGTATCCCTGGAGCCATCTCTTCTCCAGGCTGAACAACCCCAACTCTCAGCCTGTCTTCACAAGACAGGAGCTACAGCCCTCTGATCATATCACTCCTCTGGATTTCAACATGGAGAAAGAGAGCAACATCCACTCTGACAAGCACAGGCCAGGAAAATGTGATTCTGACCTCTCTGACTCCACCCAGAGGATGTGCTAAATTTTAAAGCTGAATTAACCCCCATTCCTACCCAGTGGGTTGGTCTCATTACTTTCCCCTTTCAAGCCTAGCACAAAGCTCTCCAGTTCCAGTTCTATTGGCTACTGTCTGTGGGTTTTTTCTGATTTGGTTTTTTTCTTGTTCTGCTGGGGTTTTTTTTTTGGTTTCTTTTGTGGGTTTTGGGTGTTGGGGTTTTTTTTGTTTTTTTTTTACCCTCATTTTGGAGGCAGATGAAACTAGAAAGCAGTACCCGGTTCTGAGCAACAGAAGGCAGTGACATTCACCTCACAGTTGGAAATTGTTAGATCAAAACAGCCATTTGGTTGTGCCTCCTGATTCTAGCCTAAAGATTACAGCACTCCAACAATTCATAATGAAATGCGTTTTTAAAAGGCTGTCCATGGCACTGCCCACTGGTTGCACTAATCCCCAAAAGGGTAAGGTCAGTAGCAGGGTCCTGGACAACTGCACAAGGAAACACTGTAAGAGATCAAAAAGCTGTTAGGATCCAGTTGGAGAATAATGGAACTGAATTTTTCCTGCCCCTCCATGGTGTAGGGATCTTATTTAACAGTATAGACCCAGAAGATTACAACAACAACCATCCTTTCTCTCTTAGAGATGGTATTAAACTGTTTTATTCTGACATTCTTGTCATGGACAATTCAAATTATGGATTTAAACAGAAATCTGTTTAAGTGCATAGCCTCCAGCATAGGTATCTGTGTGCATTTCATGTTAAATTACCAATATAATTTCTTTGTTTCTAAACTGACATGGCATTTTTATGGAATCATAAAATATCTATGGAAATGCTACTAGAACCAGTTGCTCTTTTACTATCATTAAAATATATCCTATTTCCTATTATTCTCCAGATTTGTTGTTGATGATGAATACATCAGCTCTTCAGGTGCTAAGTTTCCAGTCAAATGGTCATCTCCTGAAGTCTTTCATTTCAAAAAGTTCAGCAGCAAATCAGATGTCTGGTCCTTTGGTGAGTTGATTGGGTGAATGTGCAACTACTGATGCTCTTTAAGGAAGTGTAACTTACTTACTGATACGATCTATCTTAAACTGAGTATTTAGGCTCTGTGCCTAAATATTAGATTTTGACTGAAATGTGTATTCTTGGTATGTCTCCATTAGCCAAATGTATATTTCTCTTTCTTTCATGGACCATCATCTAAGCTGATTTCAAGGAGAGCAGAACTGTATCAGTAGAAAATGGGTTTAGTAGTCACTTCAGGTCAGGTTGCCCATGTTTTCATGCTATTTATAAAATATCAAGAATTCAAGAGTGAGGTTTTTTGGGTTGTTTTTTGTTTTGGTTTTTTTTTGTCCTAAATGCTTTGATTCACTTCTAGGTGTACTCATGTGGGAAGTTTTCACAGAAGGCAAAATGCCTTTTGAAAATAAGTCAAATTCTGAAGTTGTCCGTGAGATCTCTCAGGGTAACAGACTATACCGACCCCATTTGGCATCACATGCTGTATACAAAGTCATGTATAGCTGCTGGCACGAGGTTTGTTGCCCCTTTTTTGTCATTGTTGTGGAATTACTTTATGTTATTATTCATCTTTAATGTGGATATAAAGGTAATTTTAAAAAAACGAGGCATTAAATATCTATTTCACAGATGTGGCATCTACAGTCTATCTCACTATGAATTTTACAAACCACATCTAAGTTTACAAGCTTCTGTTTCCTTTTACTTTTGCATCCAATAAATATAAAGCATATCAGTACAGTAGACCTACATTTTTTGAGTTTGCTACCAGTGTCACACTTTCCTTCTGCAATGAACATAATAATTTTTTTAGGCTTCCACCATGCATAACTTTCTCTAGCTTTGCTCTGAATGACAGCCAGAAGACATTCATATGCAGAGTAAATGTACCTACTAAATGTAGATTTAAAATGTAGATTAAATATAGATTTAAATCCTGTGCTTCAGAGTTTACCTATACATCACTACAGCTCCTAGGCTGCACCCATTTCACCCTCTCCAATTTAGTACTTGATGTTTTCCCACCATTTCTTCAGCAACTATTTCTTTCTCTGTTGATGCCAAATCATTGATTTCACCAACTTACCATCTCAGCAATCCCATAAGGTCCCTTCTTCTGTAGTACTTCAGGAAGGGAATCTTTAATTTCAAACAGAAAGTACTTTCAGAAGAGCTTTGTGGGTGATGCTTTCTTTAAAGAGTACCTGGGGATACACTCAGAGTATCTGGGGAACCCTGTTGCTGCTACTGCATCTTTTATCTTACCTCTACTTTCTTGCCCATCTTTTAATACTACATGAAATTTCTAGACCCAGAATAAAAGCAAAAGTGTAAGAGATTGAAACCTAAACTGGATGTTGCTCACTCACTGCAAACATCCATCAAGATGCCAACCTGCAGAGAATGGGGAAGAAAGTTTTCTTTTCCCCTGTCTGCCATCAGCCAGGAGCTAGTTCCATGCTCAGCTGCAATACATTGCAACAGTAAAAACCTTTTCTCACTGGTTGAGGTGACATTCCTGAGTATCACAGTTTCCTGAGACATAGCGCTTTGCAGTGATTCATTGCACGGGAGAAATCCTATAGGAATTCTGGTCCAGGAATTTCAGTCCAGAACTGAGTCTTGAGTTTAGAAATTTTAGGAATGCTTGGAAAAGTGGCCGTGCTCACTTTGTGGTCTCATAAAGAACTGATGCTTTTTTCCCTCTCAAATGACAAGCTTGATCTTTTCTTCTGTGTTAGCAAAATAAAATGCAGTTTTTAAGTGGTAGCTCATGGGTATTTGTAACCATCTTCTGAAATCTGTTATGGTAATTTATCAATCTGCTACTATATATTTATCTTCTGCTTTTCTTTTCAGAAACCTGAAGGACGTCCTACTTTTGCAGAGTTAATAGAGACCCTTACAGATATAACAGAAATGGGATAATGGAAGGTTTTAGATGAATGTATGTACTGAAAAGTTAACATTGAGTTGATAAAGCTGATAAAGGAACTCTCAGCCTTTCAGAGCAGTCTCCACTTAAACTGCAGCACTGATGTCCTCCATACTGAAGCAGGTTTGAACTAATTTTTCACTCATTTGAGAAAGATATCTAAGCAGAATGGTTCAGGACTCTTAAGGCTCCATTTTCATTACTAGGGAGAAAAATAAGTCTGGAAAGAATTAACTAAGCTTACTTACCATACATTTATTCTTTTAGTCAGAGCTACACTTACTCTTGTAACAATCTTATTTGGTACTTTGTATGATCGTTGTACTGAGGAATTCCGAGTGGCAGCAGCAACAATGATGGAATCATCTCTGATAAAGATCTTTTGCTTTAAGGTCACATGGATCTTGTGATACCTCATACAGATAACCCTATTTCTTATTTGATTATTCACTTTTCATTTAAAATCATCATTTTGGTTGACACAAATACATTCTAAAGAAGAAAAGGCAGATGAAGTTATTTGTAGTTTTAATAGAAAATAGTCAGACTGTTAAAAATAAAATAGTTCCTTTTAAATTTGTGGTTATATTGTGAATTATTTCTAGGTATTTATAGTATTTAGTTAAAACACTAAGTGAAACACTGACCAACTTTGCACAATTCAATTTTTCATTTCCAAATTTTAAAAATAACTGCAAGAAGTATAAAAAGCATCCCAAGTCTTGAGTTTCCACCAGATGATGTAATCTCTGAGTCAAATTCACTCCAGGTACTAATTCATATTTACTGGAATAGTAATTTGATGGTTATCATCCCTTCAGAAAGAAGTTGCTAGTTGTATTGTTTGAACATTTGGGGTTATGTTTAAACACGATTTTAAGGGATTTCTGCTTCAAATGAAGCTTGGTACCTCTATGGTTTCATATCATCTGCTGGAAGAATTGCTGACAACTGATGTGAATTTTAGATGTAAGATATTTATGACTGAGTACACATCTAGACAACACAGAACACACCTCAAGCTCACAACAATTTTATGTCCAGGCCACAGAAGTATGAGGCTTTTCAGCAGATGAAGCGTTACAAATGCAAAATTCAAACTATCTCTGCAATAGCAGGCCACACGGGAACTGTGAATAATGCATGAGGCATCTTTCTTAATAGCTCTCATAAAAGTGGTTTTGCCATCTTTATTGCTGCAAGTTAATATGTAATACACCACAGTACCATGCAATAAAAAGCTCTGGTAGGTTTATATACTCAAAGCACCTTCTCTGGAACCTCCTTCTCTGGAGACATTAAAAACCTGCCTGGACGCCTTCCTGTGTGACCTGGTCTGGGTGTTCCTGCTCCAGAAGGGGGATTGGACTAGATGTCTCTTGAGGACCCTGCCATTCCTTGATATTCTGTGATTCTGTGAAATGCTCATTTCACTGAGTTGCCCCTGTGGTTAATACACATCCATTCTTGAAACATGTTCATCTACTGCACAGAGCCAACAATACTGGCTTATCAAGCCTTCAGCTGCTCAATGTAATTATTCTCTAGACTGCTTTGGGAAAATAATGAATAGAGGTGTCATTAGTACTGTGACACAGGTGAATTTAGCAGCTGCAATAATCAGGCTGACTGCAAATAAACAAAACAGCACTGGAAGGTGCTTCAGAGTCAGTGACAAATCAGCAACAAGAAAGGTCTGCAGGACAAAGGTCTGTTAGGTTTAGCCTATTGACTTACCACAACGGCTACACCCATAAATAAAGACTCAGTAGGCCACCTTAGACCTGGTGGTGTCTCTGAACCTAGCTCAAACTATATTCAGGAGGATGGAGGCATGCTCTTCTCAGTGACATACAATGGTGGGACAAGGGGCAATGGGTGCAAGCCGGAACACAGGAGGTTAAACCCATCTGGATGCCTTCCTATGTGACCTGATCTAGGTGTTCCTGCTCTGGCAGGGGGATTGGACTAGATGATCTCTTGAGGTCCCTTCTAATCCCTGACATTCTGTGATTCTGTGATATTCAAACACAGAAAAAAGTACTTAGGTGAACAATGATGCTACCCCATGTCACTGACCATAAAATGGCACATGTGGGCAAAGAGATGTCTGTTAGCTGTGTTTTCAAAAAACACTTTGAATGATAGAGAGCTGGAGGAGCAGTAAAGGTTAGAAGGAAATATTGTCACACCTCCATACAGAGAATATTTAGTTAGAGGCTGTATGAGCTGTATGTTTGTAAAAATCCACCTGAAGATTCTTGATCAAATATCAGAGAATGTGCAGCAAGTCAGTGTTTGAGACAGGATGGAAACCATCAGAATTACCAGCTTCTGTGCACAAGCCCCTTAGGGTGCACTCTTCTCTGTAAAATAAGCCACGTTCTTACTAAATTAGGATGTATTTTCTGAAAGTGAGCTGTCTTCCCTTGTCAAAAGCTCTCCTGGAGAGCAACAGAGATCAATTATTTGTGAGCACATCTGGTGACCTTTATCTCCAGTGCCATTTGGTTTTTCAGACCAACTTTCCCCCCACCTCTCTCCATAAAGTTTCACAAAGAGCAGGACCTCACAAGAGACTGACCAGATGCCGCCGCCTTTCCTCCCTCACACACTGACCTCCCCGGCCTCCTCTGAACCTCAGCACCATTTTCAAACCTGCCAGAAAGAAGTAATCTTGGAAAAATCCACTCGGCTAAAAAAAAGTTTTCTAACAAACTTGGCAGTTTTTGAACTTAAACAGTAAGAGAATGGTGTTTGCCGCAACTATAGAATTCCTTGTATAGCTCCAGGATGCCACTGCAATGGGTAAAAAGGTTAAAGTTTTGAATCTCTGGGATGGAAGTTTTATTATAGAAGCTTGAGAAGAGAAATACAGGAAGACAGTAGAGCAGGTTTCTATTTAAAATAATAACTAACCCTATGTATTTCCAGATTCCCCGCAGATTATTTAACCTATACAAACGTTTTTGACCTACCTACTTCTAATCAGCACAGCTATGTAATGAATGTAACGGTCCATTAATTTGTCCTGAGGTATGGTAATAACGAGTACCTGCCACAATTTGGTTTGTATCAGCTGCAATTTGGTTAGCAATGAATTGCCTCTGAGGTTTTCTTTGTTCTATCTCTTAACCATTATCCCTACTTGCCAAAACACTTCCAATTACATTGTGGAGCTTGGAGGAGACTGAAGGGTGACCTCATTAATGTTTATAAATATGTAAAGGGTGGGTGCCAGGAGGATGGGGCCAGGCTCTTCTCAGTGACATCCAGTGGTAGGACAAGGGGCAATGGGTGCAAGCTGGAACACAGGAGGCTCCACAGGACTATGATAAAGAACTTTGTTTCACAGTGAGGGTGACAGAACAATGGAACAGGCTGCCCAGAGAGGTTGTGGAGTCTCCTTCTCTGGAGACATTCAAAACCCATCTGGATGCTTTCCTGTGTGACCTGGTCTAGGTGTTCCTGCTCTGGCAGGGGAATTGGACTAGAAGATCTATCGAGGTCCTTTGCAATCCCCGATATTCTGTGATTCTCTGATACATTAGGTAATATTCTTCATTTCCCTGCCAGTATAAAACTCAGTGGGTCACTGGAAATGTCTCCATTGATACTTCCGTTCCTCAGAATCCATGTCTTTCTACTACTAATCATCACCACTAAGCATTCATCACTGATGCTTTCTTCAGAACAATACGACAAAAACAACACATCTGAACAAACTGTACTTTTGTAAGAGCAGTTAAAACTTCTTGAATTCCCTCTACTCTTTACCCTGGTTCCACCACAACATTACAGACCTTTAATTTCAAGGTGAATATAAAGCAATTTCACACGTCTCTTCTCGGGGGAGTAGAAATCTTCTTTTTCCTATCAGAAAACCTTAGAGAAGAAGGTCATGATCAGGTCTGATGTGTGGTGGACTGAAAAGACATCAGCCAGTTTTTCTTCATCCAGAATCCACTGCTGAGCACATAGGACTAGCTGCTAAAACCAAGATTGTTCACTTTATATCCAGTAGATAATGTTTAGATTCTTACCAGAAATAGGAATCACACTCCTTTTTAGCCCTTGTTTAAAAAACATTTAGTACATAATCAATAAATAATTTATTACATGAGAAATATAAGCAGAATTTCACTAAAAATTGGAGTTATTCCAAATTAACAAGTAAATATAAACATTTTCAGAAATAACATCTCTTACAGCAATTTTTTTTTATATACAAAAAGTTAATAAGTTACTTCTCAACAGGATAGACTTTCTGCACACTTTGAAAATAAGCATCAACTATAGTTTTCTGACATTGTAAGAAAACAACATTATTTTCCCAGTAGACTTTGTGTTTAAAAGCAAATACCAGGTCCAGTACAAAATACAGAATTTTTGCTTGGTATAAGTTAATTCACTACCTGGAGTTGGTATAAAAGAACCCAGACTTGGTATAAAAAGAGTCCAGAGCCTTCTCAAGGCAAGTATTACTCCAGATCCTAAAGCAATGCCACCAGACAGCCACTCAAGGATTAAACTGGTTGCTTTTTCACACAAGCAATCAATTTGGTGACACCACAGTGATGACTGCGTAAGTCAGGGCCACCAGCTATGCAAAAAGGTCTCTCTGTCTCCCTTTAGGGTCAATCAGTATTTTCTTCAGTTGATCTTTAAACTGTATGAGTAATTCACAGCACATAGCAAATGCAAGTTTTTGTTAAAAGGCCAACTGTAAAGAAAAATCCATTTTTAGTCTTTTTCTTATTTGCATCACCTGCATTTAACTATCAGAATTTTGCAACTTGAATCTTGCTAATACAGCCCAAATGTTATCAGTATTGCCTAAGAAGTAATGAAAGTCTGTATGTTTTCTATGAAGCATCTGTAATGTATGCATTTTAGCAGCAAAAAATCGCTCTAGGTCTCATCTTGGAAAGCTGACAAACATTCCAAAGCTGCTAATTGTTATTATATTCTCAAAGTAGGTATATGTTTTGTGTCAAAATCTCTTTTCCTGAGATGAGTATACTGCCACCTCTGGCACCACTGAAAGTACTTCTCAGATTGGGTAATCACAGGTGATAACCTAAATACCAATTGCCTAATGGCATCTTCTGGGCTTCTCTTTATATTGGCAAGATTGCCTCCAATCTTTTATAAAGTACTGCAAATAGAAGAACTAGACAAACTTTTCCATATCACATTTTTAGATAGGATCTTCACAGTAAAAGTGAAGGTTTAGAAATAAGGTGCAAGTGGTGTTTAAAATTTCTATCCCCTCCTGCAGGTATGTCAACTACAAACCTACCTCAGTGGGCAAAAAAGGCATAGTTTACAAATAATTTTAAGCCAGATTAATTTCTAGTTTCTGATAACATTTAGAGCTATGATCAAAAATCATTAACCAATGAGGTATTTCACAGTCATCCTTCAAAAAAAGAAGTACTTAAACCCTGCACAGCACACAGATGAGTATCAGTAACAGTGTTTTTGTTCCTACAGCAAAATGATGAGCTTTCCTTCTCTGAAAAACAAACTTTCCATCCAAAGTGCCTGCTGTTACTACACCTGTGGGACCTTACACAACTTGCTTCATGAACAGGTTCCGCTTGGCATAGAAACCTCAGCTGATCAAAATCAAATTTTAACTGCTGAAATGCCTGCATCCTCTGGCAAAGGTTCTGGACTCACACTTAAAAACTCAAGAACTGGAAATAAAGACTTTCTGATGAACTCCTCATGGTCCACACAGCGGACTGCTGAAGCAGCAACAAGGGGAACTGTAATGAGTAAGCCATAGACTGTGCAAGCTGTTTTGCAGAGATAAAGATCAGTGACCACAAGGAGCTCACTGGTACAAACACTCACCTTCAAGGCCTACAGTAGATTAACATCTAAGAACATCAAATGGAGGTGAATACTCATTTTCAGAAAAGATAAAAAGTTGGATCTACAACAAGAGACATTTTGATGTTTCTCTTCCCTTCTCTGCAGTACTTCCTTTACCTCATATTTTCACAAATAGCACGTAGACTGGAAAATGGATTTTAGTTTTATAAGGTAGCATAAAATGACAGGACTGCTTTGCTATTAAGAATCAACAATATCTTGCTGTAAAATGACCATAAAAAAATGAAAAGCTTCAATGGGTATCGATGACTAGATGGTAAGTAATACTAGGAGGAAGTGTGGAAAAAAGTAGAAATTCTTCTTAAGCCTCAAAGTAATGTAAAACAGAGTGGAAATTCTTAAATGCACATTCCAGCTCTCTTCTGCTTTCAAGTAATTTATTCTTTTGTTTTTATGCATTTTTTTAAAGCCAACAGCAACTGTGGTTCAGGCCTCTAATGAATTTGCTTTTTCTTTAAATGTAACTTGAAATCGTTTTGAAATAAAAAGGCACATGCCCATCCTGAAACTTGCAATCCATTCAGGACTCCTAAGGTAGAAGAGCTTCATTGTTAAAAAGTGGATTTTGAAAGAGAATGCTTACCACTAACATTTAAAAAAAATTTTGGTGACTTCTATTTGAGATTCATTGGTAAGTCAGGAAATTTTTTTTTTAAATTGCACTAAATTTTAAATTGGAAACTAAAAAGGTTAAACAGTATTTGCTTCACATTGTATCTCCAATGAATATCCTTCAAGTAGATGTATATCTACAAGTTTGTTTGGCAATAAATTATAAAAATACAATAAAAGCCTGAAATATCAAGGCCATATCTAAAATAAGAGCAGGGTGCTTGTCACTTCAGTAAGGTCAGTTCTTTATCATGTTGGGAAAATTGCACTTTGTAAACATAGTTTTGTAAACATAGCTTACAAAGACCAATATATTTTCCCAAAACTCTCCAAAAGGAGATCCTACATTAAAAAAAAAAAAATGACAAGAATATCCATTGCCTGATTTACAATTACAATCAGGTTTAATTTTAATT
>VZTY01032525.1:139356-149369 GCA_013400935.1 Turnix velox
AAGAAATAAAAAATAATTTAAAATATTTTTTAAAATAATTAACATGAGGTTAATTATTGGTCATTTCAATTCATTACTACTAACACCTGGTACCAAGCAGTGGCCCAAGGTTAACTGGCCTTAGTTGCCCAGAGGACTGCAGAGAAGAGCATTCTGGTAGACACATGTGGGCTGAGGCTGCAGCTCATACTTTGATGAAGAACATCACTTCAGAGTTTCAATGCAACATTGTCCTCCTCATAGGCCCAAGTTAGGTCTTCCATGCTCTCCAGTAAAGTGTGACTGGTTTCACCTTCATGGTGTGGTAGTGCTGGTTCTTTGGCAACGGCAGACATCAACTGACTCCAGGTGATATCAGTGTTTTTGAAAGCATGCAGTAGAAAAATGCCTATGAGGATACTGCAGAATCCACTCAGGGTTCCAATGATATCACCCGGGTCCATAGTACTCCACTCCTTGAAGAGGATGATGGAGCAGGTCACAACTGTTGTGGTGAAACACACGTAGTAAATAGGTGTCACTAGAGATGTATTGAACACGTCCAATGCTTTGTTGAGGTAGTTGATCTGGGTGCTGACCGAGACCACTAGTATGACCACCAAAATGTAAACCAATGGGTTTCTATAAACAGGCTTCCACTCCAGCAACTCTTTAATGGCAATGCCCAGGCCTTTCACAGATGAGACAGAGAAGGCACCAATAAGAGAGCAGATTAAAATGTAGATGAGTATATTTGTCTGACCCTTCCTGGGAGCCACGACAACAATCAGCGTGAGGGCTACAGCAGTCAGGAGGACAGCAAAGGTAACAAATGCTGTAAGAAAGAGGAAAGGGAAGAAAGTAATATGCATGAGAGAAAATCCTGGACTATTTCCAAGTACATGCTAGAAGTTATACAGCATCTCAAAGCTTCTCTGTAGCAAAACTTCACTGCTGGTGCATACAGACCTGGATCCTGCAGCTTTCTCCCCATCTCGTCTAGTGAGGTGACCTCCTCCTCTGATGGGGCGTGAATAACCATGACCGTTGAGCCCAGAACACTCAGTACACAGCCCAGCTTGCCATGAATATTCAGCTTCTCATTTAAAAAGTAGGATGACATTATAGCACTGCTTGGAAAAATGTAAATTAAAAAATTCAGTCTTCATCAGCCACATGTGGCATTAAAAAATCAGTCTGTGTAACATGACAGTAATTCAAAACCTCATTTGAATTTGGATATATGGGAAACCATCCTGAAAAAATCAAATTTTAAGGGGTTTTGAAAAAAGGCTGTTCAGGACGAAAAAGGTCAAGTCAGGTTTTAGGGAGGGTTAGCAACTATGAGACCTCCCCTTCAGGTTGTGAAGGATCTCAATTACTCCAGGAACATCTCATTACTAATTGCTTGGGTCAGGGATATGCACTTCCACACACCTGTAGATCATAGAATTATAGAATGTGTTGAGTTGGAAGACACCCTTAAAGATCATCTAGTCCATCCCTTCTACAGTAAGCAGGGACATCTTGCACTGGATCAGGTGGCTCAGAGTGTCATCAAGCCTGGCCTTGAATGTCTCCAGAGATGGGGCCTCCACCACCTCTCAGGAAAACCTGTTCCAGTATCTCACCACCCTCAGCTGCAAAGAATTTCTTCCTAATGTCTAATGTTGCCCTGCTCTAGTTTAAAACTATTGCCCCTTGTCACTATATGCCCTGGCAACTGGTCCATCCCCAGCTTTCATGTAGGCCTTCTTCAGGTACCAGCAGGCTGCTATAAGGTCTCCCCAGAGCTTTCTCTTTTCCAGGCTAAACAGAACTATCTCTCTCAGCCTGCCTTCATAGGATCATCCTCACAACCCTCACCTGGACTTGCTCTAACAAATCCATGTCCACAGGAACTATTACTTTCTTACAAAAATGGTTTAAAGCTCTTCAGCTGCCATTATAATCCACACACAAAGGTTTTGGAAACTGTTCTTTATCTCTTGTTGGACCTTCCCACCCTGGCACAGCTTCCATCTGGCTTTCCAGAACTCCTGAAAACTACAGAGAATGCACCTTTGAAGTGGGCTGACTCCAAGCTCTCCAAGATTTAACCTAAGGATACCACCATGGCCCCAGTAAAGTCACCTCAAAGGGCACATGATGAGCCAGCTAGACTACAACCTCAGGCACAGACACAGGCTTAATGGGGTGAGGGTGTGCTCATGAATAGTTTTTCAACTCTCTCATCAAATGACAGCAATTTATTTGCACAAGGGCAACGAGCTCACTGACATGAAGCCCTCACCACCTTTCTGGTTCATGAAAATTTGAGAGATTGCTACCTACGGCAAAGGAGAGGGCTGTAGAACGCAGGTTGTTCCACAAAGCAGCAGCCAAGCAGCCAGTTCACATCTGCCTTACATGCTGATCCCAGCACATCTGTAGGTGACAGAATTACACTGGGTTTGCTCTGGCAAAATGGCTGCATTTTTAGCAGTTAGATCACAGCAGCTATCTTAAAAAAAAAAGTAATTAACACATGGCCCAGGCTGGTTTTAACCACAATGTTTCATATAGTATACTCTTAAGACCTGAGTTTTACATTAAAAATATGGCAATTCCATTTTGCTACCAATTATTTCCCAGTAAGCATAATTCATCACTTCTGCTTCTGTGATAGCCATATTTAGTACATGTGTTGACGAATCATCAAATGGTTTGGGTTGGAAGGGACCTTAAAGATCATCTAGCTCCAACCCCCCTGCCATGGGCTGGAACACCTCCCACTAGAACAGGTTGCTCAGAGCCTCATTCAGCCTGGCCTTAAACACCTCCAGAGAGGAGGCATCCACAACCTCTCTGGGCAACCTGTTCCAGTGTCTCACCACCCTCACAGTAAAGAACTACTTCTATCCAGCCTCTTCCAATTTGTATCCATTGCTCCTAGTCCTGCCATCCTGTACCCTATTAAAAAGTCCTACCCCAGCCTTTCTGTAGGCTGTAGTTTTCTTAAGCTAGAGAACAGCACAAAAAGTTGCTACTAGTTTATAATAGAGTATCAAAATTAATAGGGCAGATGCATTAGAGTGTCTATATTCCTTTTGTCTCAGGTTAGTGGCTTTCACTGCATTTGGCAGCTTCTGACAACAGAAAACTAGGTGGACACAATTATTTTTTTCTTCATACAACGGAAATAACGAGTGTTTGAAGGGCATTCATAGTGGAAAACAACCACAAATTTTAACTTTGGGTATTAAAAAGTTACAAGTTCCTTTGCCTTCTTTCCAGAAGGACCTGGAAAAGAGACAACAAAACCAAAATGCTTACTAAACATGCCTTAATATGAAATCATGTTCCAAGAAAAAAAGAAATGGTTTTGAAAACATTTCAATGGAAAAATGCTATATTTTCTTTAGAGGCTTTTTCACTACCAAAGAAAAGAGGAAGACTTTTGAAGAAAGCTTCAGTTCTCTAGGAAGAGATGAATTACAGCCTCCTACCACTGCACATCAGCATTATACCTGCTATATGCTGATAAGAAATACTTTATCATACGGGTGGAAAACTGATGGAAAAGCATATACAAATTTTTGAAACAAGACTTTGCATTCTGTCTACTAAGAAAAATTCAGTTCTAAGTAAGAAAGGAATCTTTCCACCAAGGAACAAAACACAGTTTTTATCCATATACTACTGTTCATTTTTCTTTGTAAAATTCCCAGCTTCTGGAGAGAATTTTCCCCTCATGTTACTTGTCAAGGTTTGCCCACAGTTTGTACTAACCTTATGAGAACACTTAGTGCACCCAGAGGGGTCACTAAGGTTGCAGGTGCAAAGGTGTAGGCAGCAAAGTTCACAGCTTCCCCTAATCCCACTGTGGAAGAAAGAACACTTGGATCAAGTTCAGTTGGAAGGAGAAGGGGGTAGGTATATAAAGAATATAAAAATAAATATTTTGTGTGGTAGCCAATCTATGCCAAATCTTTCCCCTTCAAATTTATCTGACCTCCTCTGGACATCATAAAGGCTGAAGAAAGTTAAGTGCTTTCTCTTTAAGTACTTCTACATGCCAAACAGATTTAATCCCATCACTTTTGACTGGCTATTAAGGAAAAGGGTGCTACTCTGCAAAGAGCAAACATGATATTTGAGAGATATGATACCAAAACAGCTTCTGTTGTAAAGGGGATTTCAAAGGCATTTCCTTTGAGTGAGAGGAGTGGAAAATCAGGGGCAAAAAAAAATCTATCTAAAACAATCTACTTTATGTAGTATTTACATATAGATTGAGAAGAAAGAGGTGACTTACTTGAAAGCAATCCAGCCCACCACAGCCATTCCTTCAGATAAGAATATCCACCCTGTCCTAAAAGTGGAAAAAAAAAAATCTCATCTTAAAAGAGATCACCTTACTATAATAAACTAAACTACAGCTTTGCATTTACCTGTAGTCTTATAAAGTACTGAAAGAATGTGTTATCTGGACGTGACATGAATAGTATTTTATTGCATTTTGACTGATGTTTTTATTAATCCTTTCACAGTTTTGTGGCCTAGACTTCTGAAAAATGGTATATGAATAAAGGAGAAGTTCTAAGCTAAAGTAAAACGTCCATGAAGATTGTTGGTGAGCTTAGGAAATACTTGAAAGTGCTTCTCCAGGTCAGATTAAATAGATTCCTACAGTCTCAGATGCATTTTGACTCTGTTTATACTTAAATTGACAGAAATTAGAAAGACAAATGCCACTGGATGCATTAATTTTTTGACATGCAATATAAGTATATTGAACATGTGGTAACATATCTGTTTCAAATAAACAAATTATTTGCATAGCATATTGCAATAAACACAATGAACAAAAGAAGAACAGCTAATGTTATACATTTAAATCCATCTAAATGAAATAATGAAATTAACCCAACAGGTCTTTCTCTAGTTCTTCATCTGTTGACCCCAACAAAAGATTAGTTGCACTAACTCTAGAAACTAATGTAGCAAGTATCCTTTCTACAGCTCATTGCACTTCCTTTTTCTTAAATATAGTAAATAATCTTAAATCTATACCATCTTAAGACTTTCCATCTCTAATGAGGGGGGAAAGGATGGATGGAAAGACAGAGAAAGCCATTTTGATGGGTAGGATGAACGGAGAATTTTATTTGGTATCTAAATGTTCTAAGGAAGCAAATATAATCAGCTTACTAGATTTAATACCCACCATTGCCCTCGGAATTCTGAATTCCCAGTCCCTGTAATCACACAGAGAAAATAACACTGCTTTTCCATCCCTATCCAAGACAGGTAGGACAGTTTTCATTTTCAACTGCGTGATTTCAATGTGTGGTCTTGATCTTGCCAAGTTCGATGAAGTATTTATGTCTCCGTCACAAGCAAAGTAGACACCAGCACTTACCATATTGGGGCACTCCTTTTCCTGCCAGTTTCAAAAGGCCTTTCTTTTTCAATATGAAACTAGAACCACTAAAGAGACTGGAGCTTATGGCCAAAATCAAGCCAACATAGAGGTGATATCTGCTTCCTGAAGAGGTGGAGATACTCTGGTTTGTCTCATTGAGAAACCCATCCACTGAGGCAAGGAGCGAAAAGCGTGACTCAGAAACATTGATGATCTGGCACCATGCTTGGCAGGAGTCAGGGCAAACAAAAGAGAGCACAGCCCCTGGGAGGAGAAAGAGAAGTGATTCATCAACAAAGCATGTGGTTGAAGGAGCCCTCTGTCCCCACTCTGCTTACTCCTCTCCATGTCTTCTCAGAGCACGTGGTATTTCTGACAGTGGAAATAAGTCACAAAATTCATAAAACATATAAAATGCTGCCCTAGCTTGTTACTCACCCCTATAATTCACAGGTGCATACCTCATTTTATATATATATATATATTGCACTACGTGGGCTGAGACAAGCAATGAGAGCAATACCAAGCAATTCAACATTGAAGTAGTATCTTTAATGTAAAATTCAAATTTCATTGTAAAAGCTAACTGGAAATCTCACAAATAAAGGCTGCAGAGACCACGCAACCAAATCCATTATTCCAGACTTCGCTGCTAGAATACACCTGATGTCCCCTTGTGGCTATCCCTGCCACCCAGCTGCAGAGATAGGTAATCCTGAGATAAAACTGAATCACAGAATGGTTCTGGTTGGAAGAGATCCTAGAGGTCATCTTGTTCCAATCCCCCACCACCGGCAGGGACACCTCCCACTAGACCAGGCTGCTCAAAGTAAAGCTTCATGCTCTCCACAACAGCCTGTGGGAATGGGATAACTGCCATCAGCCTATGTATATTTTCTTAAGGAAGAAGAGGCATTGCATTTCCAAAACCTAAAGGAGTCATTATCTTGCACGGGAGAACAAGGGTCAGGCAGCATTGCGGCAACAGGGCTGACAGTCTCACAGTTTCTCAAAGTATATTGTGGTGGATCTGAGAATCTGGTCTGGAATGGCACTGGAAGACAACCTTTTGGGAAAGGCAGGTTTTTTTTAGGAAGGCATGTTAAAATACAAAACAGCTGATGCAGAATTCAGCAGCTAAGTCCATTGTCATTCATGCAAAGAACTGGATGCAATAAATAATTTTGCTTTCCATGCTGCTTCTGTAATTAGAATGACATATGAGCGATTCATCCTTCTGAGTGGCACAGCAGTTAACACACTCACTATTTTTTTCCCAACTGAAAGGAGCTTCCAACTGGAGGCTACCTAAACACTTGGTAGAAAAGGATGTGCCTCTGTGTCTTTTCCTACCTAAGCTACCGAATTATTAATGTTCTGTCAAAAGCCCTTCACTACACACAATCAATAATAAGGAGCCATGGATAATTCACCAAACACTGTTTAGGAAAGACTATTTAAAATATCAAAAGAATTAAAAACAAATGTACTACAGGAAGTTCTCATTTGATTTTTGGGCTGTGCAATTGAGTTTCATTGTTTGCCAAGAGAGTTTCTGTGTAACAGGAGTTTGTTCTGTGCTGCTACACCAGACTTGGCAGAAATGGTCCCACGAGATAGGGAAACATGGCATGCGTATCCTGCACCTGAAGATTCAAATCTTGAAGAATTTGTAACTACACAAAACTCCTTTTGCATAGCATGTAGGACAGATGGAATTCTGCCACCTTATCATTACTACAAATAACAACTGGATAATATGAAAGAAATGGGATTTGCATCTCTCAGTACTTTAAAATCCTAAAGTGTCAGCACAGTCTTGGAAGAAAACTTGGCAGACACTCAAGTTTTGACATAATCATTAAGGAATAAATTACAAAAGAAAATTATAGAGAATTCCTTTAGGCAGAAAGGCTTCTCTTTGCCAACACAACACCAGAGCAAGGCAGAAAAGGGGAAGGATGAATGAACCCCTCAGGTCTGGATGACTTCTAAGGCTGCTAAACCAGACTTAAGAGACACCTTGTCTTTAATTAAAAGAAAGCACTGAGACAAAACCTCACAGTAAGTACAGACTTTTAGATACCTGCAAAGGTAAAGACAGCTTTTTATCCATGTGTCAGATGTCTAATGTGGAGAAAATAACACTCTTTCCCCCCTTTTTGTGAGTGGTGTATTTTTCACTGAAACAGAGACAATAGCAGGCTTTTTACCTTATGTAAGACACTACCACTACTATTCTTTTCTACTGATTGGTAAGTTTTCTGTTCCCCAGCAGACTTTTTTGGCGCCAAATAATGAAAATTTAATCACACCTTCTTTAGTCTACAACCAGTTACTCAGTGAGCTCCGCAGGATGTTTCTCTCCTTCATTGTCACTAACTTTTGTAGAAATTCTTTTGCCCATTCTGCCTGCCAGCTGAGAAGCTTTTTTCTAGATAAAAAAAGTGTCACGTGTTCCATTTGCGTGTAAAGTAGTAAGTCACTCTGCTGACCAAAGGATGACCTGAGAGCTGGGCAGAGGAGGCTGATAGGGGAATTACTGTGAACTTTATAGCCTGCTGTGACCAGCCAGAAGATTCTCTGGACGACCTGAGGAAGGTGAGGACCCCTGGAGGCCAGAGGACTTGCTTAACGCCAAGCTGGTTTCACATCCTGCTCCCAAACATCAACAAACAGCAACCTGCCAGAGGAACCCCTCCTTGACGACACACTCTCCCAGCTCTGACTCAGGGTTGGTAGCAACAGGAAACAGTCTTGAGTCCAGGCGGGCACTGGTGTCAATGCTAAACTATTTTTACCATTCAGTTAACCCAAAAAATGTTTTCTCAAATGCCTGAATATTCTCCAAGTTGGACAGCTCAGCCAGCCCAGTGCTACATACTCCTTGTAGCAAGTTCAACTGTTGTTTTGTTAGTGACAGCCAGATTAGCTTTTAAATTGTCGCTGAAGATCCTGATCCTAAGTCATCTGGAAAACTATTTACTTCGATTAGACACGTAATTTGACCATTTATATTGCGCTCACGGGTCAGCTCACATCTGAAAGGGCCACGAAATGCCTTTTCTTCATCATCATCCAGGAAACCCCAAACCCACTATAGCCAAGGTCTGGCTACTGGGGCCAAAACTGGCATGTGCTGGGAGCAGGAAAGGATCCCTCCCTGGCAACACCACTTCTATCCCCAAAAGATACCGAAAAATAGGGTTCAGGCAGGGAGAAGAGGTGCGGGAGCCTCCCTGACGCTACACTCCTGGGAAAACAACCGCGTGACGACACGGGGGGCAAAGTCTGACGTAGGCAGGTGTGGCGATAGCCGCTCTCCCCCTGCGGGCTCTTGGGCAGCGCGGGGGGCTTACGTAGGAGGGGGAGGTTTAGGAACCGGCACCACGCACCCCCGCGTCCCCAGAGCTCCGCGTTCACCCGCGCAGCTTCCGCGCACCCTGCCTCCCCATCCCCACGTTCCCTCCACGGCTCCTGTCCCCCACCCCCCCACCTCCGCGACCGCGCAAGCACTGACCGGTGCGGCAGGACGAGAGGGCGGGCAGCACCTCTGACCGTCCCATGGCTGCGGGGCAGCCCCTCGGAGGGCTCCTCAGGGACGGGGACGGTGGCGGAGGCTCCGCCCGTCCCGGCGCACCCGGTCGCGTCCCGCCCGCCCCGGCTCCTGGCTGGAGGTGGAGGCGGCGTGCCTCAGTGGGACGAACGGGCAGAGGGATGCAGGTGCGACCCCAGATGGGTTTTGGGGTGGATGAATCTGTACCAAGTCACGCATCCTCACCTCTGGGGACTTCTGCGACCCCACCTGAACTCGGCTTCCCAAGGGAAGAGCTCGCTTCTGGCGTGCCTGGCCAGTAATTGTGTTTACTTAGAGTTTCAATATATTTAACTTTCCTCCCCTTTGATACATCTGAGGGACGGGATGCCATGCAGAGGGACCTGGACAAGCTCAAGAAGTGGGTCCGTGTGAACCTCATCAGGTTCAACAAGGCAACGTTCAAGGTCCTGCACTAGGATCAAAGCAACCTCCAGTATTATTGTAGGCTCGGGGATGAAGGATGACAGTAGTCCTGCCAAGAAGGACTTTGGGGTGGATAAAAAGTGGGACGTAAGTCAATGTACACTCACAGCTCAGAAGACAAGCCATATCCTGGGCCACATCAAAAGCAGAGCTGCCAACCGGTCAAAGGAGGTGATCGCTGCCCCTCTGCTCTGGTGAGACCCAACCAGCAGTACTACATCCAGCTCTGGAGGTCTCAGCTGGACCTGTTGGAAAGGGCCCAGAGAAGGCAAAAGCAACCAGAGGGCAGGAACACCTCTCCCATGAGGACAGCCTATGAGAGATGGAGTTGTTCAGTCTGCAGAAGAGCTCAGAGGAACTGAAGGTGCTGAGTTGGGCAGGAAGCTTGCTCGCCCGCTGCCACACCCACCAACTTCAGGCCATTCGCTTCTTTCTTTTAGGATTCTGCCTTCTGCCTGACCAGGGCAGGATGCAGGGGCACCATGGGCCTGACTCAGTTTTTTGATTTAAGGAGAGCAACGTCTTGCTCCAAAAGTCTGTTTCTGCCTCAGCTTCTCTGATGGACCTTCGCCACCGCTCTGAGCAGATGGTTCCCCTACTCACAGC